>BCLH01001945.1:2284-18821 GCA_001602315.1 Zoysia pacifica
TTTTTTTTTTGTGACTTCCTGCTTCTATTCTTTTTCACGTGGCTTCACACACACACACAAGGGAAAACAGCTCTTTAATATAACGTTTGATGAATAAGCTCGTGGAGAAGCCATGCCAAAGGTCCTAAAACTGCCTAATGCCGTGTAATCCTCCATCCATCCCAAAATATTACATTTATAGATTTAGTTAATGTAAGATTATTTTAACTTTAACTCATAATATATAAAAAATTAAATAATTTATAATATAACTAGTTAAATATTATAAACTTTTATTTCTAGTAATATAATTTAAATACTATAAATTATCATAAATCAAAGTTATAAATGATTAACTTTGATCAAACCTAAAAATACATATATTTTGGAACAGAGAGAAAAGAGAGAAAAATGATAGGATGGCACCCAACATTTAGGGTTAATCCTCTGTCATGTGTGGCACATAATATGAAACCTCATTTAATAATTGGAGGGGTAATTTTATCGATCTTTTAATTAAGAGACAAGACTAGAACTATAAAAACATCATGGTTAGGTCATGTTTGAAACGTAGCAAAAAATTTTAAAGTGTACTACATTCGATTTTATAATGATACAATTGACTTTTAACATCAACTTTGATCATTCATTGTATTAAAATTATTAGTCTTGTTTTCAATACTACCAATGATAAAGCAAATTATAAAAATATAATATAGTTATAATATATTTTAATAATTAAAATGGTTAAAGTAACAGTGTCAATATTTTTAAAATAACGAAAGTACTAACTCCGTTCCAAAATATAAGCGTTTCTAGCTTTGGATAAAGTCAACTTCCTCTAACTTTTACTAATAATATTTAGAAAAAGACAAAATTTATAATATAAAAATATAATTTTTATGAAAGCTTATTTCAAGATGAATCAAAAAATATAATTTTTATATGATTAAACATCGTTAATTCTTTATTATTAATGGAAAAATGATAATTTTTTGAATTTGATTAAACCTAGAAATTATTATATTTTGGAACATAGGAAGTAATTTTTTTCTTTAAAATTGATTTGATTTCTGTGAATTTCAGTGTTCTGTCATTTACGACTTACAAGAGCGCGGGAGACAAAAAATCCGGGCCGCGCGCGAGAGACTTGCGCCGGCCCATAAGGAAGGCCCACGAGCCGGGTTTAAGCAGGGTTCATTCCTCGCTTCCCTCGGCGGCTCGGCCTGACCACGGCTGCGGCGGCGACCCGAACCCACTGACGCACCATGCTACCCCGATCACCGGCGACGGCGCGCCATGTCCTCCGTTCGCTCCAGCGGCCGCGAGGCTTCAGCTCCTCCATCGCCGCGAAAGCGGACGACGGGAAGATCGTGGCGTCGGTGCTGTTCGAGCGCCTTCCCGTCGTCATCCCCAAGATCCACCCCGTCATATACGCCTTCCAGGAATTCTCGTAAGCCAGATGCGCCCGTCTCCGTGTCGTTTCGCGTCACCTGATCTTGGTTCGTTTGGCTTATTTGGCTGTACGTTGCTTCCTGTTCGCCTCTGCGCTAGGTTTCGGTGGAGGCAGCAGTACAGGCGGCAGTACCCCGACGAAGTCCTTGGCAAGGCTGACGCGAGGTGATATTTTCCCGTCTCTCCTCGCGTTTTATTTATTTTATTTCTATTTGCCACCGCCATTTCCGCTCATTTGATTTTGCTTGTGGAAATTAAAGTGTATATATAATGGATGGGTTCATTTCTGCAGTGTGTTGGCATAATAAGTGAAGAATAACCCTAGTCAAACTGGAGAAATAAAACGATTATTTAGTGCCTGTATTTTGTTGCGTTGGACAAATGAGGAAACATCACTACAGCAGAGTCACATGAGCATGCAGTGAACATGAGGAATTGTAACTATGATATATACGAGGCAACTACATTGTACTAAATTAAAAAAATGGAAAATCCTGCAACTTGGGTTGTCTGGGTGTACTAAAGTAGGCTTAATTCGTATATGGAAACTATCTCAGTAACCACTTGTCAATTGTAAATTCAAGTGGATACTAAGTAATATGAATATTTCTTAAAATTTTGTGGCTATATAAAAGAGACCTTTTAAGGTAGACCAACTCTTATTGGTTCACCTCTTAGGAGGTAACACACGAAATAAATTTGGGCCATCCATTTTTATAGGAGCTAAAATTACGTAACTTTCCAAAATTGACGCATGCATAAGTTTCCAAAAATATAGATCTAGAACGTTTATTTTTGTAAGGAGCTAAAATTACGCAGGCATAAGTTTCCAAAAATATAATATTACTTTCCTAAATGAATATTATATTAATTAAAAAAATTAAAGAGCTTTTACCTCTTATGAGGTAAAAAAACACTTTATTCCTCGAGATCCATGTATAAGTGTTGTGTTGTGGCGTATTGTGGACGCCATAACACCCTGCCCAATAGCGGCAGCCAGTTAGTTAGGGTTTGTTAGCTTAAAGATTAGGTTGTTTAGGGTTTGTTAGTTAAAGATTAAGTTGTTTACGGTTTGTTTTAGTCGGTTTAGGGTTTGTTTAGCCCTGCTGTCTATATAAGGCAGGCAGGAGATCCATTGAGGGTTAAGCAGAAAAGAAGTTGATCTTTCCACGAGGGAAAGATTACCTTCAGCTGTAGCCGTGGCTGGGAACGTGTCTCAGCCCGGTGGATCCTTTACCACAACAATTGGTATTCAGAGACTAGCATCGGCGCATCGCCTCAATAGCCGGCGCCATCGATCCTGTGGCCACCACCACAACATCTTCAAAGCTCGATCTCCTCATCGCCATAATGGAGATCATCGGCGAGTTCCGCACAGGGCGAGCAAGGACATGAACATCGCATTACAGCGATAGAGATGGTCCAGATCACGCTACCACATGCAGTGCCATCACCGGTCGACATGGAGGTGCCGGCATTACACACGAAGACAGAAATAGTCATGGCTATGGTGTCGCCTCCAATAATCAGCACCGTTACCGTCCCAGACGTCTCTCCAGCCATTAAGGCCGATCTGTACAGATCGATCTCGGATGTCTCCATCAAAATGTCAGCGCCATCTGCACCAGCAGTTCTGCCCACACAGGTGATGTCACAAGGCAGCAGATCTCCTGATTCTCTTGAGGTCAGCCAATCATCGTCTTTGTTCTCCAGTGAGCGCTTAGTACCGACCTATGGACTAGGCCAGCCCTCCATAAGCACTGTTGGGGACGTTTTGTGGACTGGCAGCTCACTTCTCAGACGTTTACAACTCTGGCCTGGATGGGTTCCATTGGGTAGGAGACAGCTTCCTTTGGTTCTCTAGATTTCGGCCGCCATTGGTTAGGATTAAGTTCTTAAGCCGAGATGTAAAAGGTTTAATTAGTGTCACAGCTCGAGGATGAGCTGTCTTTGGGGGAGGGAGTAGTGTTGTGGTGTATTGTGGACGCCATAACACCCTGTCCAATAGCGGTAGCCAGTTAGTTAGGGTTTGTTAGCTTAAAGATTAGGTTGTTTAGGGTTTGTTAGTTAAAGATTAGTTTGTTTAGGGTTTGTTTGTCGGTTTAGGGTTTGTTTAGCCCTGCTGTCTATATAAGACAGGCAGGAGATCCATTGAGGGTTAAGCAGAAAAGAAGTTTTTTTTCCACGGGTGGAATATTACCTTCAGCTGTAGCCGTGGTCAGGAACGTGTCTCAGCCCGGTGGATCCTCTACCACAACAATATGAATGGTTCTCATTCGTTTGGGTCTACCTTAAAATCTTTCATATAAAATGGATATTTGAATCAAACATCTGTAAGTGATGCAGGTTCCCTTCCATGCTAATTAAGCACTAATGCATCAGGTTATAAGAGTTCTGACAAAATGAGATGACATGAAAGAAAGTAAGACATGGTCAAAGTTCCCTTCTGATAACATGCATGGATCCTTACTGATTTTAAGGATATGTGATGACTTTTGTGTGCTTTATTACATTGTGGGTGTTTTTGCATATCATCCTTTACTCAGCTCTATCCTTTTACTTAAAATGCATAGGTGTGGGGTTAAACTGAACTAGCATGCTTGTCCAAACATCATGCTTTTGCGTCCAGAGGGAGTATTATCATTTTTATATTGGGTGTGAAAAATTTATACCTCTCTTTGTTTTGTAGGGGTAAGGGTGATTATCAGATTGATTATGTACCTGCTCCAAGAATCACAGAAGCCGACAAAACAAATGACCGAAAGTAAGTTTTCGACCCCCATTGCTGTTTTAGTTTGTATGATTCTAGTTAGCAGATGTGTATCTCGAAACTGTTATGTCTTGTGGTTATGTTTGTTCCACTACCCTGAATGAACATTGCAAAGTGATTGTGCAGCAAAATAAATGTAATATTTGCTATGTAGCATTCGATATAAAATTTGAACCATAGCTTGCTTCTTTGGGAGCCATAATACCCACGGCCCACGCCAATACCTAATCATATTTGCTAGTACATTTAGTCATGAAAATAAGTGAAGATAAATGTTTATTTCATTTGGTTAGTTGCAGATCTTCTTAGGGCCCTTTGGTAGCTCCTGATTCTCTGGATTCACTCTTGATTCTCCTGTGAAGTGATTCTGTGACAGAAAGTGATTCTCTAGGATAAACTTCTAGAATCAGGACAGAGAATCACTTCACAGAATCAGAGGAAGCTACTTTTTTCAGCTTCCAGCCTCTTAGTTCATTTCAAATAATCACTTCACAGAATCAGACAAGAATCACTTCTCTTGAAAAACAACGTTTGACAGAGGTTCCCAGATTCTGACTGAGAATCAGGAGCTGGGAGCTGTACCAAAGGAGTCCTTAGTTTTGTCCTGTTCTATGGATTATTAAGAAAGTTTATGTCCCTAAATCTACTGATCCATCCAATGATTTAAGAATCCAGATTCCAGAAGCGCTCTTGTTTGGCTTCCTATAGTAGCAGATTGTAAGGACCCTGAGTAGCAAAGTTAAAATATGTTTTTTTCTTCTACATGTACTTGTCTGCATACCCACCAACCACTGGCTCACCATGAAGAACACTAGCAAGTTTAAAGGATTAGTTTGGTCAAATGTTCACTATTCCAATCCAAGCCTTGATTGATATTTGGTTCTGAAAGAATGTAGTAAACATGACACGGGTCAAGTAATCAAGTGCACCTACAGTAATACATTTTTGAATATTGCAGCCACAATCACCATAATCTGCCTGCCTCTGTAATAAGTCAAAATTCATGAGCTTCAATGAACCATTACACTGCTGAAGCATTCACTGATGTAATTCTCATTGCTGATTCAAAGATGATATAGGAGACGCTTCTCATTTGCAATTTTTTACTGCCATACTTGACATGATTATGGAATGCTGTATCACCCTGCAATTGCAAGCATGCAAACACTATGTAGTAGAATGGGGTTGAATGTTGAGTTTCTTATGTAATACAGTATCATATAACGCTGTATCTGTTAGCTTTTAGTGCACTTCACAATCTGGCACTCAATACATATTTTTTTTTGTATGTATGTAGGTCATTACAAAGAGCTCTTGATAATAAACTCTATCTCCTCATTTATGGCGACTCTTTTGGAGCTCCTGATGGAAAGCATATTTGGCATTTTCCAGAAAAAGTATATGAAAATGAAGAAACATTGCGATTGGTATGAATTTCTGGTTCCAGATTCATCTCTATTGCTGTTTAGAATTATTTCATGTGTTGTTCGTTATATCTTGGTTTTTATTATTTCAGTGTGCTGAGTCAGCATTGAAATCTGTTATTGGGGGACTTAACAATACATACTTTGTTGGCAATGCTCCAATGGCTCATATGGTGGTGGAACAAACAGATTCGAATGTTTCATCATTCAAGGTACCTATTCGTGTTTCACAAAATTTTTTTCTTCTTTCCGTACTGCTAGAAAATTACTTTATTGGTGCGATGCAATTTCTGGGTACCTTCCTTTGTTTACCCATTGCTTCTTGGCATTGGCTTTTGCATTATTCCATTTAGGTTTTCTCTGCCTGGAAACTATGCTAGTTGAAAGGCAGTATCATGATTTCGTCCCTTAACCTGCTATGCATGTTGCAGCGTTTCTTTTTTAAGTCACAAGTAATTGGCAGCACAAAATACAACATTGGAAAATGCAAGGATTATGCATGGGTGACCAAAGATGAGCTGCTGGAGTATTTTCCTGAGCAAAAGGATTTCTTCAACAAGATGATCATTCACAGAAGATAGTTCTTTATCGAGCCACAGACAAGCTGGTGGCCTCCGAAAACAATGAGCATTTCGTTGCTTGACTTGTGTGCAAGTTTTTGCCTCTGTTTATTGTCATGAGCAGGATTGGCAAGAAAAAGACCACCTTCCTTTTTTGGGGGTACTTTTAGATCAATGTATGATGCTGTAGCATGTAGGCCTCTCAGTTACTACTTACATGCTAAACCAGTTTGTGGTCCATGGAACAAATAATTCCTCTGCTTTATTTTCGTTCGACTTGCTAACTTTGCTAAGATACTTGAGCCTGGAATTCTGGCAATTTTGTTTGTAATATTATTATTTAAACGATTCCTGGCAATGCACCTGGGAGCATGTTTGATCCTTTATTGTTTCTGCAATTTGAACGGGATCATTTTGAGACTTTGAAGTCACAAAGATATACGTACAATCTCTGTGATGATATATTTGATTGTTTAGTTAATTTGCATCTTTTGAACGTTCGCAGTATGGAGGTGGGCCATCACGGGCCATACAGTGCTATGAAAAGAAAATAAATTAGTCATATTTAAAGCATCTCTTAGGATAAAATTAAGCACAACAAAAAAATATATTTTATAAATTTTTAAATAAAACGGATAGTTAAACATGATATGTTAAAAGTGTTAATAATTTAGGGATATAATAATTTAGGGATATAATAATTTAGGGATAGATGTAGTAATGCTCAAAGTACCTCTAATAATAAAACAATGCACAATAACATAAAATGATACTTCATCCTATTTGAGTCTAGATATAAAAATTAAAAGAATAAAAAAGTGAGATGTTTTATAAACTTTAGTACAATTTAATAAAACTGAGTGACTTGTAATTTGGTATGGAAAGTGTTTTATCAAAATTATTTAATACTAAGATGGAGTCAAATGTAATAACTTAATAAATGTCTTCTTTTCGAATATACTACCAATTGTGCACTGCTCAAAACAGCCAACCATTGGTTTTGCTTCTTTTCAAAGCTTCCGTCTGACATGGGTATCTACATTTTTAAAAAAAACACAGCTTTTCTTTTTTATACACCTAGTAAAATATTTTTAATAGGGATGGTTATACTATGTGCACACAAAAAATATATTTAAAATTATTTTTTTTATAAATTTGATAGATAAAATCTGTCCTCAAACACCTCTTATATATTAACAGTTAACTTTTTCGATTTTTTTTTACCTTAATAAAAACCTCTACATCCGTTCCGATTGTTATCATTGAAAACAAAAAATTGTTAACCTTTTTCCGGATTGATCTGCTTCGTAGCATTGAAAACTGATGTTTGTTAGCATAACACGATCGTTAGCCTAACACGTTCGTGACCTGCATCTTTGGAAACCCTTTGGAAACGGAATTTTGTTTAAGTTTCTCTGTCGAATCAGATACCTGCGTCTGGTGGAACGCGTCGCCCCGTCGTCTCAGGTTCCACCGCCGTTGCTAACCTCCGCCTCGCGCGGCGCTGCCCTGCCACCGCCGATGGCCTCCGCCTCGAGCCCTGCCGTCAGCGCCGGCATCCGCGTCGAGCTCCGCCGCTGCGCCGAGCTCCACCACCCAGCTGCCCGCGCCGGCCTCTGCGGTGAGCTGGGACGGAGGCTTCAGGATAGCTCATTGAGGAGCACAGCGACCTGCGACGGCACCTGCACGAGAGCTCCCGGAGGCCGTGCTCCTGGCCTCCCGTACGAGAGCTCTCATGTGATGATACTGCTCTATCTGCCTCGGCGCCGCCGATCCGCCTCGGCGCCACTGCTCTGCCTGCGCCGCTGTTCTGCCTCGGCGCCACCGCTCCGCCTCGGCGCCCTTGCTCCGCCTCTCAGAGCCACCGAGTCGCGTGAAGCAAGCAGAGCCGTCGGATCTCGCCGCCACCGCTCCGCCTCGGCGCCTCCGGTCCGCCTCAGCACCTCAGCTCCGCCTCTCAGAGCCGTCGCATCACGTGAAGCAGTGCCCCCGCTCCGCCTCTCTTGACGCCAAAGCTCCGTTTTTCTTTGCGCTGGCCGTCGAGTGTTTCCCCGTGAGTACGTCCCCTTGATTTCAGTTCTCTGTCAGCCTGGCGGTCTTATGGCCATCAAATTCACAACCTTCATCTGCCCGGCACACCCCGACCTGCCCCTGTGCTCCACGCAGACGATTATTCCGATTACAAGAAGGTCAGCCCATCTCTATTTCTACTAGAGTCTGTGTGGAGTACTTATCAAACAGTTTATCAGTCCCAGTTTTTGTGCTAACGGCAATTCAGTTTCTGTAAAAAGCATCTGCATGCTAAAGCGTGGCCTACCCACATGAGGGCCGCACTCCACTTAGAGATATATCGCAGCATAAACAATGGTACGGTTAGATCCTTATTAATTTAAAATTTCTTATGCAACGATAAATCACATACTAATTGTCCACTAGTGACAGAACCTCAAGCAAAGAAAGCTGTAGAAGATAAAAAACAGTGGGATGATGAACTACGGAGAAAAAAGAATAGGAAATACATGCGTGAATACCGTTCAAGGAAGAAAGTTGAAGCATCCACGATACCCCGAGGAACTGGTATACTTCACTAACATTGAATACAATTTTTGCTCCAAGCAACAGATCATAATCCCAACCTATTTTATAGTTTGGTCCAGCGGTATCAATTATGTTTTGTCATTGATGGACGCAGGTTCTTTCTTTGCAAACCAATATAGAAACGAACATAATAAAAAGCGTAGGGCTGATGATATGTACCATAAACAGATCAATAAAAGTACCGAACAAATAGAAAACTAAGCCATACATTCTGACTCTTTCATATGCTATCTAGCCTCAAAACAGCTATACTTGGTACAACAGTTTTAATATTCATGTGATATTCACCTCTCTACTTTCATCATCTCACATAGGATTAAGATATGTGATAGCACGGGCATCTATGTCTACGTAAAATGTAACTGTTTTAATATATTATTTTTTTAATATAATATTTTTTAATCGTAGCGATAGCACAGAGCTATAAAAACATAGATTAATTCGATAGATATCATTATAATTTTGTGAAATTTAAAATATACTATTCGAATTTACGTGTCATTTATTTGTAGCACATCAGTTTGCAAAATTATAAAGGCACAAATCAGATTCGGCAAAAAAAAAAAAACATAGACAGTAAACGGCAAAACTAAAATCTTCAGAAGAAAACCCGAGACGGCGGACTCCCATCATTTTCCTCCCGCGTCGTCTCTGTCCTCAGTTCCGGCCACCGTCGCCGTTGCATCGCCGCAGACTGCTCTTCTCCCAGCGCCGCCGCGATGCACAAGACGGCGCAGGCGTGGTTTACGGGCGGCACCACCGCCTCCACGGCCACCGCCAGCGAGTCGCAGCCGTCCCTCCTCTCCGACTGGAACTCGTACGCCGCGACCCGCTCCGACGCCTCCTCCTCCGCCTCCCCGCTACCCTTCGACATCGAGGCGGCCGTCCGCACCGCTAACGACACCGTCTCCGGCACCTTCAGCTCGTAAGCTCTCCCCACTCCCTCCTCCGCCCCCGGGGTCTCATCAGGGCTCAGATGTCAGATCCGCCCCTCTCTCTCGGATCCCAACTGACCCGCGGGCCGTGTGCGTTGCAGGGTGTCCAAGGGCGTGCGGGAGCTGCCGGGGAGCTTCCAGAACGCGACCAGCAGCTTTCCCTCGGGGAAGGCGCTCATGTACTTCGGTCTCTTCCTCGCCTCCGGCATCTTCTTCGTCTTCATCGCCTTCACGCTCTTCCTGCCCGTCATGGTGATCGTGCCGCAGAAGTTCGCCATCAGCTTCACGCTCGGATGCGCGCTAATCATCACCTCGCTCTTCGCGCTCAAGGGGCCAGCGAACCAGTTCGCCCACATGACATCCAAGGAGGTAATTCAGTCTACTAGCTCCGTACTGCTTGTGGCGATTTTAATTGATGCATACCCTTTCTGCTGTGATAAGCTCCAGGATTCTGACTGTACATACGAACTGAGTTTATAAACCGTTTCTACAAATTTCTGTGAACTTTGGATTAGGAACTAGCTGTACGTCCAGTTCAGTAGGTGCTACATTATGCTACTCAGTCCATTATTCTTGCAAACGTTGATCATTTCCTTGACTTCAACGACATGTAATAGCAATTCAATAACATTAAACTTTAAACTCAAAAAACATATCTTAAATTGCTGTACTATCAGTGATAGTTCCCTCCTATCTACCAGGGAAAAATCATTTTTATAATACATTCATCAGAGAAATATATAAAGGTTCTAACAATCAGCTCTAGATGCCCTTTGTTTGACACATTTTTGTTTTACCCTTTGCTCTTTGTCAGAATTATTATGTAATAAGGTGATTGTGAAAGCGCTCTTGGCATCAATCGTCTTATTTCCCATCGAGTGTAAAGTTCATATTTTTTCAACTGGATATGAACATACAATAATTATGGCTTGATCAAGAGCGTTTTGTACCGTTTGAGTTTTCTAGTAGAACTCACTGAAATTCTATTAGCTGCACTCAATTGAACCCAGCAATCTAAACAATAAACCCATGGCTTCTGAACACACTTTATTGGCAACTGACTTGTTGGGGGAAAATCTGAATACTCAGAGAGAAATGCATCTTTAGACTTGATTCATTTGAATGAGACCAAACTAATCTGTGAACTTATTTAATTTTTCAAATCCTACCTTTGCTTAAAATGTAGACAAAATAACCATCCTTTATATGGCCAAATTATATCCTTATGGTAAACCCACCTCCTACATTGTTAGCTTCTTCATCTAGACATCCTTACTCTACAATGACTTCTGTATTGCTACCCTGACCTCTGTTCGTTGCACGTCTTTGGTGATATCGTTGAACCTTGTCATTTATTTGTTTATTTTTTGGGAATGAACCTTGTCATTTATTGGTGCTAATAGATGGGACACATAACATGGAGCAACATGACTCTAACGCAGTTGCTGATCATTGTGCCAATACTTTTCTGTCCTTTGACAATACTTGTTTTATGTGATGCATGAATGTGTCTGATTCTTGTTTGTCGTAGCTAACTAGGATCGCTGCAATTTATAATTTGTTTTTGTTTCAAGCTGGAAAACTCAAATCTTTCAGATAGGCTCATAGGCATAATGAAGCATTCGCTTCCGTCTTCTTAAATTGTTTGTGTACTGCCTCAATTAATATGAGGTACACTATTATTTTTTTCCTACAAGATCTTCCGATGCACATCTGATAGTGGAATTTGCCTTTTTTTTTGTGCTTTTCAGAGGCTACCATTTACAGTGGGATTTATTGGATGCATGGTTGGCACTATTTATGTTTCTATGGCACTTCACAGCTATTTCCTCTCGGTGATATTCTCAATCCTTCAGGTACATCCTTTCCCTCATATCTATTCGGATCAGATTAGATTTCAGTAGCAGGTTAGTTGGATGAGGGGCTTAGCCGCAATTTCATTTTTTACCACATTTAAAAGTCCTCTGGTCTGAACTGTGATTCCACCTGTATGAACTGCAAGTCTGCAACTTTTTTTTGTGGTACTTGAATGCCTTTTCTGACACGCTTAACATCCACATTTTGTCCTAGGTTCTGGCTCTTGCTTACTACACCATATCCTACTTCCCTGGTGGATCTAGTGGACTGAAATTCATCTCTTCTGGTCTGTTGTCCTCGGTAACAAGCTGTTGGGGCCGGTAACATTAATGTGTCATTATACTGATCATCCTCTCCTGCTGTAATGTTTTTGTACGTAGTTGCTGATCATCCTCTAATATATGTTCCGAGGTCCCTTCATAACCTCAACTCGTGCTTATATTTCCATTTAGATTTGTCGGATATGGAGTTAGGGCTTGGCTGTACTTCTGTATTTGAAATATTATTTTTGTGCGTGTTCATATTGACATGATGCTTGTGTACTGAAGTTGGTGTAGCTATTTTTGGCTTAACCTTAGAATTGCCATGCCAAGTGTAAAATTTACCTGCAGTATTAATATGCAATTATCCACGGCTCCTAATATTAGTGGTAAACACTGCATGAGGTCTCATCCTGGGTGATGACGACATTCTTTTATATCATCAGACTGAACTTATTAACACTGTCATGACGTATTTTTTCTGCAAAAATAATTTTCTATCAAATTATATTTGCTAACCCATACGTTTTAACAACATAACTGTTAGGAATATGAGATGTATTCATAATTATGGGTTGGTTCACAACGTAACTCTTAGGCCCCGTTTGGAACAGAGGAATTTTTCTTGTTCCTGTGTTTTTTTCTGTAAAATTGTACCGATTCTTGTGAAAATTCTATGAAATTCTTCAAAATTTCCTGCGTTCCAAACAGGGCCTAAGAGTTGTATGCACTCTGTTTGTTGTTTACTAGTCCTTCTGTTCCAAAATAACTCTATTTCTAGTTTGTTAAAAAAAGGTGACACTAAATTACTAGGTTGGACCCTTTTATAGAAAAGATTACCATTGACGATATGAAAGCCATGAATATATTATTATCCGTGATGTATTTAGTAATTTTAATTTGGCATTACAAATATTAGTACTTTGTCATATAATCTTGGTCTATGATAATTTATTTTGACTTTAATCATTCTTAGAAATCTATTGTTTGTGGCATGGAGGTAGTTTGTGGCACATGCTTATTCTTGAGGTTAACACTTCGCTAATATTTTCTGTCTGATTTTAAAATATTGACATAATTAACTTTAAACATCAACTTTGACCATTCATCTTATTTCAAAAATTATTTAAATTTGTAAAATTATTACTCATTTTTTTAATATTACTAATGATAAAGCAAATTATAACAAAATAAATTGTGTTTATCATGATTTTTTTTGAATAAAATAAATGGTTAAAATTGATGTTAGAAGTTAATAGTGTTAATATTTTAAAACCGGAGGAAGCATATATTGCCCTCCTTCTATAAAATTTTTTTGGTAATAAAGTCTATGTAACAAGATATATATTTGCAATTGTTGACTTGATTGGAGACTTTGCCATATTTAGGGTGACATGGCTCAACATGGGTACAAAGAAATACTAACCATATAATTTATTTTTAGATTGATATCGGTATTGACTTCTAACGTTATCTTTGACCAGTAGTCTTATTCAAAAAATTAGTTTTAATATGTAAAATTATAATTTGTGTTTCAAATATCTTTGATGAAATCAAATTATAACAAAATACATGAAAAGTTTATTATATATTTTTTTTAAAAAATAGTTAAAATTGATATTAGAAACGGAGGACATATTAAGTCCTATTTTTCTTTGTCGTGTTTATATGAGGACAACAATATCCGAACGGAAATAAACGTGGAAAGAGACATCCGGCTGAAACAGTTGAGCGCGCTCGGCGCTCGTACTAGTAGTAATAAAAATGGAAGAGTGGAGTAGTACAAGGCTGTTGCATTGATGAATTGAAGGCTCACTGCATCCAACTTGCCCGTTCAAATTGCAATCCGTCACCATGGTTGTTGGGATGGACATTATGGATGGCCTGATACCATCTGCTATTCCACAAAATGATCCACGGAGAGGGACAAGCAGGTAGTTGAACGACAGTAGGACTACGACTTTTTCGGATTGTAGAAAATTTTTCTTATTTTTATGTTTTTTTTAAATTAAATTGATTTCTGTGAAATTTTTGTACAATTTTTATAAAAATTTTGCATTTCAAAGAGCCCTACTATTTTTGTTACTGTAAACATTACTACTAGTGCTCCATTAGTTGCTGACGGCTTTAACGATGGACAGGTACTAGGAGTACATCCGGACCGGTCGGTCAGACCTTATGTTACGAGCTGTACTCGTGCCTTACCAAGCTTCAAGCAAAGCACACGGAGAGTGTGAGCGCGGGAAGCCGGAAGAAATGGAGGCCATCCATGGCGACGACATGGAGCAGACGCAGCCAGCGTGGTTCCTCTCGCTGGCCGTCCTCGGCGCCGTCTACCTCGTGGCCGTGGTGTTCCGCCTCGTAGCCCACCTGGCGGTCTGTCTGCGCCCGGCTTCGGACCTCCGCCGCCGCTACGGCGCGTGGGCCGTGGTCACCGGCCCAACGTCCGGCATCGGGCGGTCGATGGCGCTGGAGCTCGCGCGGCGCGGCATGAACCTGGTCCTCGTGGGCCGCGACCCCGCCAAGCTCAAGGACATCTCCGACGCCGTCGCCTCCGCCGGCGGCGGCGCGCAGGCGCAGCAGGTGCGGACCAAGACCGTCGTGTTCGACCTCACCCTCGCGTCCACGCCGCGCGGCGACGAGGCGGCGCGGCGGCTCCGCGACGCCGTCGACGGGCTCGACGTCGGAGTGCTGGTCAACAACGCCGGCGTCGCCAAGCCGTGCGCGGTGTACTTCCACGAGTTCGACGTCGAGGCGTGGGTCAGGATGGTCAGGGTCAACCTGTGGGCGCTCACGGAGGTCACGGCCGCCGTGCTGCCCGGGATGGTGGCGCGCGGCCGCGGCGCCGTCGTGAACATCGGGTCAGGGTCAACGGAGGCCATCCCCTCGTTTCCACTCTACTCGATCTACGCCGCCACCAAACGGTACGCAACTTTTTTTTAGTACGGACTACTAGTATTGTAGTGTGCTACTGTACGAACCAAATAAAAATAGCTCCATGGTTAATCATTTCCTTATCTATAAAAATGTTTAATCATTTTTTGCTATCGAAAAAAAAAATCGAATCAGGTACGTTGCTCAGCTCTCCAGGAGCCTCTACGTTGAGTACAAAAGCAAAGGGATTGATG
Organism: Zoysia pacifica; assembly: GCA_001602315.1. Lineage (NCBI taxonomy): Eukaryota > Viridiplantae > Streptophyta > Magnoliopsida > Poales > Poaceae > Zoysia > Zoysia pacifica. The sequence continues at coordinate 17,251 of BCLH01001945.1, forward strand.
TTCAGTGCCAGGTAATTAACCGAGCACACCTAATCGAATTCGATCTTGAGTTTATTATGGTCCAATAGCAAAGTTTTTTTTCTTTCTTCGTTCGAAATTATAAGTCACTTTAGAGCTTTTTAGTTTTTAAAAGGATATGAATAGTTCTCTCCTTCTAATACTTATTTATCTCTATTTTTCTCTTTTTTATTTTTAATACATTCCACTTTTTGTATTATTTTTAATTTCTATGTCTATTTACAAAATAACTTATAAATTGAGACAAAAATTGAGACAGAGGGAGAGAGTACCTTCGAAATAGAAGTATAATCCTGGCCTAAATTCCTATGACTAGCGTGGGAATCCCCTGACTAGTATAAACTGAGAAGGAGGGAGTATAATCTTGACACAAATTCCTGTGACTAGCATGGGAATCCTGAATCGTTGCAGTAGTAGGAATACATTTTTGGTGTCTTTTGATTTCTTTATTTTTGCCAAATAGTAGTGCAAAATGACACCCCTTCGGAACAATGAAATTTCTCCTATTTTATATTTTATCTACAAGATTAAATTGATTGATACTTTCTCCGTTTCTAAAATAAAATATAAGTATTTTTAGATTTAGTAAAGTCAAATTTGTATAACTTTGACTACTAATAATATTTAAATAATAATATTTAATTATATAAAAATTATTTTTTGATTCAATATTAAATAAACTTTCATAAAAATTATATTTTTATATTAGCAATTATGTACTCCATCCATCTATCCTGCCTAAATTATAAGTCACTCTGTTCTCAGAAGTTTTTTCAAATTATAAGGTTCTCACTTGTGGAGACATTTTTTTCTCTTCTTAAATATATGTTTACTAATATATATATGTTTACTGTATCTCTCTACTTCTCATTTTTAAAATATCTTATTTTTTTATTTTTCTTAATTCTTCGTGTCCGAACTTAAAATGATGACTTATAAATGGAGATGAGGGAGTAATTTTCTAAATACTATTAGTAGAATTTTTTTTTAATTTTATCTGCACTTAAAAATCTTATACTCAGTACTATAAAATTTATGTTAAATTTATGCTTTTCCAACAATCTTGAATCCATGCTAATCACTTTGGGCCAAGTGTCGGGTGCACATAAAGGCTGCACCAATCAATGCCTCCATGCTCTTCTGTGGCCAAAAGATTCCAGCAACAGATGATTAGCTGCCCCAATGCCAATGTATAGGACGGTCATCACGCACGTCGCAGTCTGCACTCTGCTATGGCCCCTCTGCACTCTGCAGCAGTTGGCAGACTGATCTTTCGCAAGTGGCGACTTCATTACAACTTCCGAGCCAGTCAGTCTTCATGTCACTCAGTGTCATTAACAATACTGAACCCTGTCACGCCGCTGCATGCAGGCCCCGCTGTTCGTGGACACCAAGATGGCGTCGAGCGTGACCAAGGGCAGCCGCAGCAAGCGCGTCTCGCCGTTCGTGCCGTCGGCCGACGCGTACGCGCGCGCGGCGGTGCGCTGGATCGGCCGCGGCGGCCCGCTCTGCGTGCCCAACGCCGGCCACCGCCTCCAGGCGCTCGTCTGCGC
>BCLH01001945.1:18831-49504 GCA_001602315.1 Zoysia pacifica
GCGGCGGCCCGCTCTGCGTGCCCAACGCCGGCCACCGCCTCCAGGCGCTCGTCTGCGCCGTCGTGCCGGACCGCGTCCACGAGTGGCACCGCCTGCAAGTGCACCTCCGGCAGCGGGCGCTGTTCCAGCGGATCAGGTCGGCGAGGGGCGCGCCGGCGACCGCGGCGACGGCGTCAGGGGCGTCACGTGAGAGCTAATGTAGGCTCGCTGGCCCGCTGCTGATGGATGATTGGATGGGCTGATGGATGTAAACGTCTTCTGGGTTCTGCTAATAATATTTTTGGATTTAGTCAAACTCAAATTTTATAATATTTAAAAATTTAAATAATTTTTATTAAAAATCTAAGTAACATAATCTATATATAATAATACATCATTAATTTTCTATTATTAATGATTAAAATTAAAAAAATTGATTTTTACAAAAGCTAAAAATACTTATATTATATTTTATTTTGAGACAAGGTAGTACTGTACTTATCTTTTGACTGATTATTATTTTTTTGTTTAAAAAAAATTATTTCTAATTTTTGTTAACTATGATTTTGATTAATAAATTTAATTAAATTTAATAACATAAATTATAAATTATTTTTTTATAAAAATAAAAATAAAATATTAAAATTTTATTTTAAATGAATTTATAAAAATCATTGATCAAAGCGTAACTCGACACCTATCTTAATATATATATGATGATTATAAGTAGGGTCTTTGCCCTCTTATTCTTTTAAAAAAATTGTAAGTCAACAAAAACTATAAATAAGACAACAGAGTTAGTAACAATTTTTAGGCTTACATAAAACCAAGTGCCAACAGGGTTTTAAAAAACTAGTTTCCAAATTTAGTTTATATAAATTGGCTTATGTTTTTTTTTTATCTAATAACATATTTACTCTCCTAATTTTTAAATAATTTATGCTGCCTTTCCCGCCATATTGAACATTGCGATTCACATATAGCTCAACTGAGAAAGAGTCGCTTTGCTTTAAAAATCGTCTCTGCGCCAAAACAGAGAAAAAAATGTATTTTCCCTCGAAACAAATAAATGAACCCTATGATGAACTGCAACTCACTGCCCGTGTCTAACGCATGGGCCATAGTTCCTCTAATGGCCCACGAGTCAGCTATTGCAATGGCTTTTGGCACACGATCTCGTTCCCCAAACAGTCGGCGGTCTTCCTTTCTCCCTCTGTCAGCACCGCGTCACAGACAAGGTTAACAAAAGGAATAAGTCCTATATTTGACTCTCAGCTATCGTGCACTAACAAAAATATGAGATATTTTAACTCCAACTATTTAACTCGTTAGTTTTTTCTTCGTCGGCTGTTTCGACGGTGGTTTTGTTCGACGTGGCAAAATCCGTGGCAGGTCCGCTGACGTGGGTTCATTTTATTCTAAATTAAAAAACAAATACTAAATAACCTCAAAAAATTATAAAATTTTGCAAAAATTTAAATCATTTTACAAAGAACAAATATTATTTTGAGACCAATTTCAAATTCGAAATACATTTTATTTTAAAAATTTAGAAAAGAAATAACCATAAAAAATAATGTCTTCCGAATTTTGTATAAATAAATAGATGAGTAAAAAAAAGTTATTCCTCATGAAGAGATCTATCAATTTCAAAGTTTCAAATTCATTCGAGTTCAAAAAAATCATGTTTTAGGTAAAACAGTAGGGCTACTGCTGAGTCAGGTACCGTTATAAATTTGTAATCTGAATTTTGTATAAATAAATATATTTTGAATTTGGAGATGAGTTCAAAACAAAAGTTGTTTCTTATGAATATATATATCATTCTCTAAAGTTTCAAATACATCCGAGTTCGTAAAGTCATGTTTTTGAAGCAGTAGCCTCCTATTTACCTCAAAAATATAATTTTATGAACTCGAATGAATTTAAAACTTAGAGAATGATAATCTATTCATGGGGAACAACTTTTATTTTGGACTTATCTCTAAATTTGAAATATATTTATTTCTACAAAATTCAGAAAAAAAATTAGAATGAAACGACGACTATGCAGCAGCTTAATGTTTTGCCTTAAAAATATGACTTTTTGAACTCGGATAAATTTAAAACTTTTAAGGAAGATAGATCTCTTCATGATGAATAACTTTTGTTTTGGACTCATCTCCAAATTCGAAATAGATTTATTTATGCAAAATTTGAAGACATATTTTTTTATGGTTATTTCTTTTCTAAAGTTTTAACATTAAATATGTTTCGAATTTGAAATTGGCCCCAAAACAAAATTTGTTCCTTGTAAAATTATTTAAATTTTGACAAATTTTAATAATTTTTTGAGGTCGTTAATTATTTGTTTTCTAATTTAAAATAAAATCAAAGAAATCAAATGTCTACATCAACGAATCCTACCACGTCAGCGCAACCGTCATCGAAATAGCCAAGGGAGAAAAAAACTAATGGTTAAATAGTTGAGGGAGTCAAAAATATGTCGGTTGAGAGAAGAAAAGCCAACAAACGCGATAGCTGAGGGAGTCAAATAAAATTTATTACTTAACAAAATCATGAAAACCAACCGTTTTGATGGTTTTTGGTGATACTGTGGTTCGATTTAATCAAATGATCAAATTTTATTTAAAAAAATAAAATGTGTTTCGAGTTTGCAGAAATTTCTTTTCTAAAGTTTTAACATTAAATGTGTTTCGAATTTAAAATTGGTCACAAAACAAAATTTGTTTTTTGTAAAATTATTTAAATTTCTGCAAATTTTTATAATTTTTTGAGATCGTTAATTATTTTTTTCTAATTTAGAATAAAATCAAAGAAATCGGTTGTGTACATCAGCGGATCCTACTACGTCAGCAAAACCGTCATCGAAATAACCGAGCGAAGAAATAGTTGAGAGTCAAAATATCAGTGTGATAGCTGAGAGAGTCAAATAAAATTTATTCCTTAACAAAATCATGAAAACCAACTGTTTTGATGGTTTTTGATGAAACTGTGGTTCGATTTAATCAAATGATCAAATTTTATTTAAAAAAAATAAAAATTAAAATCTTTTAGAATTTCATAAACCGGTAAAATCAATTTATAAACAAGTAAAATCAAGTAAACTGGTGAAATTGGGCTTGAGTGGGCCTGTGCTGGGTGTATCTGCAGGAGTACGTTAGAGAAGAGCTCAATTTGGAGATCATTCGTCCTCTGAGGCTGATGAAGGGTCGCGCTTTGAACGGGAGCCAATCAGTGCTGCCTACCTGCAGATCGAAAGCTACGTGCTTCACGTGTGTCGGTGGCTGGATCACGGACGGATGGATGCTCCCCAATCCAATGGCGTCTCGAGCATTCATTCGGTGCGAGTTTCCATCGGTTGTTTCTAGGGGAGGGGGGGGGGGGGGGGGGTTTCCCCCGCCACGTTCTTCAACATGTTCCAAATCGAAAGCTCCCTCGGTGTATCCCACAGCACTTCTATGCAACCTTTTTTTTTTTAATAAACAAGTTTTACGTACACCCTCTATTTTTTTATTGATATCACCCTCCATTTTTTATTGACACAACCTTTTTATTGAATAAAAAAAATGGTTAAAAAGTCAACAGCGATATTAATTAAAGCACGATAGAAGTATGTGTCAATAAAAAAGGGACTGTTGTCGCAAGTTATTTAGAACTCTATTTTATTATTTTTCATCCAGTCAAATATCCTATGATGAATTTTATGTACACGTGAGAATGACTCGCACCTCTGTTCTCATGTGACTTGTCGACGTCGCTTGAAGGTTTCACTTGTCCACTGAGTTTCGTTGAGAAAAGATGGGCGCGGATGGATTTTAAATTATCACTATTTTTAACATTATCTACAATACTTATTAAAAATTAATGATAAATATCATCTGTCACATTATAATTTTGCTTTATCATTAAAATTTATTGATCATGACTTATAATGTTACACAGTTAAATTATTTTTTTTATAAGATACTCATCAAAATAACATTAACAATTAAGACCGATACTCCTATGTCGAAAAATGGAGGGCGTATCATTTAAAATCTTCGGCTAATTGCACTCAAAGAGACCATAATTCATGCTTAGGTTGCTTAAAGCAACACTTATATACATACCAAAAGAACCGGCAACGGATCCTCTTTCGCGTCCGAATCTAACAATGATGGCCTTTTACTCTTGGAAAGGGACTCGGTCCCGTACAGCTTAGGAGTCAGGACACAATGCGTTGATGGATTGACGCTCCTTGCTGCTTACTCCTGTTCTTATCTGCTCGCGCGGTTAGGGGTGTTAAAAGTCTTGGTTCGCGGATTTTTTTACAAATTATTTTAATTTTTAATAAATTTTAATTCAAAAATAAATATAGTTTTAATCTAATTTTTAGTTTATTTTTTTCAATTCCTTCTCACCCCTGCGCGCGGTGGATCGACGCCTCCGCTTTCTCCGGCCCGTGGATGGATTGGATAGTCTAGCGTCAAATGTTGCGTGCCAGCTTACGGAAAAGGAGCGACAGTGGCATGGGGCTACGGTAGATGATCTGGGTCCATCGATGAATGATCTGGTTATCTTGTTGATCTTAGTATGGGGTGGAGAAGTGATAATATCATCAAACAGTAAAAATATGTCACATTTTAAGTATTTTTTTAATATTTTAGACAAGTTTAATCATTCATTTAATTCAACAATTTTATAAAACAATATTATTTATTTTATTATGAATTATTTTTGTATAACTAATTTAAAAATAAATTATTTACTTTTATATTTGTAGTATAGCTTTTTAGTAAAATGAATAGTTAAATATGAGTATCATCAAGCAGCAGCGATCCAGCGCCTGTACGAACGTAAACCGGAGCCAATAAAGCCGGCCGTGGGGGAACCAGGCCCAAGGCGCACCGCCAAATCGGGCAAACATGCCAGTCACTGCTCGGCAGGCACCACGGGCCCACGAGCCAGCGATCCAGTCCCGCCCAGCATCCACTTGTCGTTTGGCAGGACAAGCCAACTGGCAGCGGCCCACCCCATTCGGGCCCACGGCTGTGCCGCCACTGCTAGTAACGAATCGGCACCCGATCCGCGGACACTGGGGTCCCACTTCCAGTCGATTCACTTGTCAGCGTGTGTGGCAGATGGAGCCAACGTGGGCACGCGCCGTGGCTTGTACACGTGGCGACCGCATGGCGCGGGCCCGGACTCCGGCGCCTCTCTTATCCTGTGGGAAAGAGGAAGTGACGAGACTACCCCCGGAAAAGCGCAGAAAAGCGCGCAGCGGATGGATGTCCCTTTTTGTGGGGCCCGCCACGTCATCCCGCCCCCGCTCTGGTCGCTCGTGTTCTTCGCTGCTAAGCCTATACTGCGTCTTGGTCTACACAGCTCTCTGTTCCTCCCTTTCCCCCCTCTTCTCTCCTCTTCTGCCCTCCTCTCTCTATTCCTCCCGGTGTGCGCTTCTCTCTCTCTCTCTCTCTAAAAAGGTTACTTTTACTAGGGTTTTGAGCTCTTTCTGGAAGCTCCTGGATTGGCTGGCGGGGCCCAGGGCTCGGTTGGGGCAGAAGCAGAGCCAGGTGCCGGCGCGCCGCCGGATCTGAGCTGCCGCCGCCGCGGCTTGCTCCGGTCTTCTCCGGTGCGTGGTACTTGTCTTGTCTTTCTTCCCGCGTCCGATGGTTCTGGTTTCCGTTGTGCTGTGCTGGGATACGGAGCGCCGGATTTGGACTTCGCTTCAGGATTGCTGGACGGAAGTTTTACTTCTTTTTTTCTGTGTGTATTTGGGTTCATTAAGGGGATAAAAGAAATTTCTTGTTGCGATTGCTTACGGCGGGTGTTTCCCAAATCTTCCGTTTTCTTGAGCGACGTGTTAAAATGAGTTTTGCTGAATACGTGTCGTTGCCATGGCCTTGTAACCTTGTTTGAGTTGTTTCACTTCCGTGCACGGGAGTCGGGAAGCGTGAATACTTCCGTATATTTTTTTTTCAATTCTAATGGTCCCGGGCCTGTTGCTTCTTGCACTTGATTCTGCTTATTCTTCAGCGTTCTCAGCAAAATCCGCGCGTAGCGTGTTTAATTGCAAAAAAGATGTGCTTTTACTGCGTTTGGAAATATTCATAAAGTACCTATTTTTCAGAGAAAGGATGAGATTTCTCGCGGCCTTTGCAAGAAATGCTTAGAGTTTAAGCATTCCTTTCACGAAGCAAGCTGAAAATATTTGATTTTTTCTTTGAGAATACTCCAACAAAATAAATTCCTTAGTTTCTCGGTCCATGATTTGGAATATTTCTTCTTCCTTTTTGGTCTCTTTCTAGTGCAGTATTCATACCTCCGATGCTATGAAGCAACAACTGATTCAGAATATTTCCCTACAAATCAAACATCATAGGATAGTGTTTGTCTACCTAAAAATCCGTCCAATCATTGAGGTTTCATATTACTTCCTCCCTATTATATGCTTGTGCATAGTGTCCTTAGTTGCTCGGAAAAGTGGAGAAATTGTATAATATTGATTTTTTAATGATAATATATGTCGTTGTTGACTCTAAATGTGTTTATTTTGGTGACTTGTGGTGCTTTTATCTCTTCTAGGAATCGCAGTACCTAGTGACTGTGTGGAATATATACTTTTCATTCTTGCAAGTAGTGAGTGGGGAGCTCGAATTATTATACTCACCGTGAGCAGAGGATTCCATGACTAGATGCCTTTGCTTTTGTAGTGGGATTGTAGTTCTTTAACTGCTGGTCGGCAAATTAGGACAGAGTCATCGAAACCTAGAATTGTCCTAATGTAGATGGCTGTCATATGTCCTAATTAGTAAGTAAATCTATATTATCCCTTATTTTATATTGCTGGTAGCTGATGTAAGACGTTGATAGGTTGGGGCCTTGTTGTTGCCCCTTGTTTGTGCATTTTTCTTTGGTTGAATTGAAAAGGGACCTATTGCGTGATTGTGTGCCTTTTTTTATAGCAATCACAGCTCCACAACGAGCAGGACCTATGTACGTACTATAAAATAAATGGGCAATAGTTTATGATGTTCATCATCTAAAAAAAAAGGTTCATGATGTTCATGCCTTTTGTGTAGAGTTCAAATGTTTATCATTGCAATATCTTTCTTTCTAATACTTTCTCATGAATACTCAACAGGCCTTGTAAATATTGAGTTTTCTGGGAAAAAAACTGTGGAGATAGGTTTGTTGGCTGCATAACTGCTCGTAAAGCTTGTTTCAACTTTCAAGTCTGCCAAAAGGAAATAAAATCATGGGTGCTCTTTGTGATTTCTGTGGGGATCAGAGATCCATGGTTTATTGCCGATCAGATGCAGCATCCTTGTGCTTATCATGTGATCGTAATGTCCATTCAGCTAATGCTCTTTCTCGGCGCCATACAAGGACCCTTTTATGTGACCGGTGTACTTCACAACCTGCTATGGTCCGCTGTCTAGTGGAGAATGTCTCACTTTGTCAAAATTGTGATTGGAACAGTAATAGTGCTGGATCCGCAGCTGCTGGACACAAAAGACAGACTATAAATTGCTACTCAGGGTGCCCATCGTCTGCAGAGCTTTCAAGAATCTGGTCATTCGTCTCTGATATTCCAGATGTAGCCCCTGAGCCAAACTGTGAGCATGGAATTAGCATGCTGAGCATTAGTGACACTGGTGAGAGTAATCAGGACAATGCTGCAGGGGACAATAGTTTGTTGGATATAGCTAGCGCAACGCTTATGAATGATCTTGATTCTCGTGACAGGGATAAGTCTCTGGTGGGATCATCTTCAGTAGTCGGTGTGAACCTTCTTCCAGTTGCTACTGATCAGACAGCTGGGCCCGTGGATTCAACAACAACTGAGGTGCTTTATGACACTCATATACTCCATCCCTCATAGATATAATTAGTTACTCAGATCTGCAGCTGCATGATTCTGCTTCCATTTACCATGGATGTAAGATAACCAACTGCTTTCCTTCAGCTGATTGCAATTATTTGCGATATATCTCATAACTTAATTCCATGTGTTCCTTTCTCTTCATGGCATATGTAACTTTTTATGTCCCTCTTTCTTTCCACACGTCTGTACTTTTCAAATATGAATTATCAAATTGTCATTAATGTGTTCAAGGTTTCTTTATGCAGGTGCCATATAAGCCTGACAAAGATATTTTCAGTAAGGGCACCATATATGAAGATTTTTGTGTTGATGATGTTGATCTGGCTTTTGAAAACTACGAAGAACTATTTGGCACCTCTCATATTCAAACAGAGCAGCTGTTCGATGATGCTGGAATTGATAGCTACTTTGAAATGAAGGAAGCACCTGCAGGGAATGCTGATGAGGTTTGTTAGTTGCTAACAATAGCTTGTTTTTCTTACCTTTTTACAGTTGATTGCATTCTGATTCCATCATTATTTCGTTTTAGCCGATGAACTTAGTCTGAGTCAATCCATTGTTCCCTCCTTGCTACCTAACTTATAGCTGTTTAATTCCATGTTACCTTGTAAAAGTTCAGTTTAAGTGTCTGAAGCAGAAATCAGGCCAAGTGATATGGTTCCCATTCTCAACTATAATCCCTCTTTGAGAAAATCTGCAGTTTTTCATTTAAAACACTGGTAATTTTTTTTGTAACTTGGGACTTGTTTCAGGCTAAACTTTTATACAACAGAAGTCACAGTTGTAACTAGAGTTAGCAGTGCTGAAGATATGATGCGTATAGCTCAGCTGTTCTTTCTGTTTTATTTATAACTGATAACTATAGGAGGGGATAAGCGCTGTGAAAAATCTGAGGAATGGTTTTGTTATTTTGTTATATTTTGGCTGTCACAAGTCTGTGCCACTCAGCTGAGTAAATGTTTTTGCACAGTCGAGATGTGGCGATTCTATTAACTTGACGATCAATACATTTTCAAACTATGTCAATGACTTTCAGCATTATGTTGCATCTTATGGTCATTATAGTGTTCATTTCTTATGCTTTTCAGCAGCAGACAACAATGCAGCCTGCAAATAGCAATGCAGTATCTGCTGACTCTGGGATGTCTAATCCGGGAGCAAAAGGTGATTCCATTGTTTGTATCCCTGTGAGGCAGGCCAGATCCAGTCTATCTCTTTCATTTTCTGGTCTGACTGGCGAGAGTAGTGCTGGGGATCACCAAGATTGTGTAGTATCATCTGTGCTCCTTATGGGTGAGGCTCCTTGGCATCCTTCTGGCCCAGAGGGCTCATATGCCAGAGCTAGCAGAGACAATGCAATCACACGGTACAAGGAGAAGAAGAAGAGAAGAAAGTAAGTACATGGCTTATAAAGATTTGGTGCAGCTTTCTGTGAATATGTATCAGCCAAGAACTCAGCAAAGAATCTGTATCTACAGAATGTTTTTGGTGCATTATGTAGCCTCCTAAATTTCAATTTATTTGGCCGAGGTTATTAGTCAACTATAAACAAGGTAGTTCGATGGATTTAGCATATAGATTTTAGTTCAGATAGGACATGGTTTTACTCAACTTGTCATATAATATTAACTAAACTTGCTTCTTAGACTGGCAGTGGTAAAGTGCCTTTGACATGCAGCTGGCATGTAGCTCACATATGCAAGCTTTAAGTCTGCTTTTCTTTTTATTAACTGATTATGTTTCATAAATTGTTTATTCTGACAGATTTGACAAGAAGATCAGGTATGCTTCTCGCAAGGCAAGGGCAGATGTGAGAAAAAGGGTCAAGGGAAGGTTTATTAAGGCTGGTGAAGCATATGACTATGATCCACTATGCGAAACGAGAAGTTACTGAAACATATGGTAATCACCTGGTGTTAGGATAGTATCTTTAACGAACAATGCAGCTGCCAACGAAGCACCAACACACTGAACATTTGGGCAAGATTGCACCTTTAAATGGAAAAAAAGAGAGAGAAAAGAACAATCTGTGAGACAAAAAAGACAGATTTGAGCTTTCAGAAGTTTTTGGATCCCGTTCCTCCTTTTTTTTTTCACCCCCTTCTGTACAGTGGGTGATATTAACATTTTTCGTTGCATTTGGAGGAGCGATTTGAGTCACTCTCCACCTTTTGTGAATTAGTCCAAGACTGATGACTTCTTGGATTTTGGCCTCCTTTCTGCTGACTTACTTCCACCTACCCTTGTTTCGATGTTTTTGGCGGTGTCCTCTCAGATTAGATAAAGATGGGTGTAGAAGTGACCGATGAAATCTCCAGATGTAATGTTATGTAAATTTACTGCTTCTGTAGCTTTCTTGTGCAATTATGAATAGTACTCTCTCCGTCTTAGAAGTCGTTTGGAGTTGGGCACGAGAATTAAAAAAAGTAAAAAGATGTATTCGAAAGTGAGAGTGGCTTATAATTAGAAAAATTTGAAAAATTTAAAATGATTTATAATTTGAGACGGAGGGAGTATCAGGAGGTCGGTGATACACTGTTGGTATTCCGAACTTTAAGTTGTTGATGGAGCCAAATAGAGCCAGATACTGACTTCATGTGCTCGCTCTGCCAGAGTCAACTGTCAGATTGACCCAGTGTTATCATTTGTAATGACCTTATGCTTAAACAGTATATCTTGTTCTGTAGTCACGGCAATGCTTATTGGCCCTCCACATTTCTGTCGAACCTAATTCCTATTACGCTAGCTCAAAACTTGGCTTCTGTGGTTGCTGATATCAGAGTATTTTGATTTCGTTATAGCTGCGTTAGCAGCGCTGGTAGGGCATGTTTGGTGGTGCTTAACTCAACACGTTTAAACTAAGTTGTGGACTAATTTTTAGACTGTTGTTTGGTTTACTGTCACAACTGTGACGAGCCATATTATTTTAGCAATCTGTACCACATGTTACTCTTATTTTCTTTTCAAACTTCAATATATTTGTGGCTAAGAATTTATTTGGTACACTTTTTACAGCAAATCATACTTATGTAAGGTTAGACGTGGTGGCAAAGTTTGACACTAACTAAACATGCCCTTAGATGGCGTTTGGATATCCGAAAATGGGAGGTGGATTTGAGATTAGAAAATAAATGAAGAATGTAGATTTAATAAGAGGGATGAATGGACGGCTTAGATTCAAGAATCTGGGAACGTTGCTTCTCAGTTAGTCTCTGCCTCAGAGTTCCGGGCAAGTGCACGTTGAGTGGTCAACCCCTTGAAGGACAATGAGCTTTGGATTCAAGAAAACATGCTAACTGATGAAATAAATATGTATACCCGTCAACGCCACAATGAGTCGAAAAAAAACATGAATCAAATTTTTTTTGTATATGACAAAAACTTGGTGCATGAGAAACATAAATACAAGCGTGTCTGCCTCTAACAGTACCGTCAATGCCACAAGCGAAACGCGCAATAGTTTGGCGTTGAACATATTAGTAGCCAGAGGAGGATTCTTTTGGGTTTCCTTCATTTCCCTTTCGTTCATACAACGGAAGATGCAGCCTTTACAGGAGCAGATGTATAGAGGAAAAAAAGTGTTGTAACAAACTGCACAGTTTTCTGTTACTAATGGACACCGAGATCTGCTTCTAACCTAACTAAAAGGGTCTAGGCAAGATTCTCACATTTGTAAAAGTCAGAACATTATGTACTGTATTAATTCTAGGCCATGTAGTTAGTTCTTCAGTTTCAATCTTGTACCGAGCCCATATTTAGGCATGGCACTATTTGCCATCTGTATTGATGTTTCCTCATCAAGATGGTCATCAACAACTCATATCACCAGAAGCAGTTTTCTGGTGATCCATGTGTGCAACAGCAAAAATCATGTGGAAAAGGATTCAAACTTAGCTGGTAGTAGCAGATTCCTTCTCAAGTTGGCTGAATATCTTCTTGAGGCGAGAAGATGCACTGGACTCTATGTCCTGTGTGATCTTCTTTTGATTTTTACAGCTCTTTAACCATGATATGCCAATATATACTTGGACAGAGCAAGTCTTTTGCTTGGATGCAATGTTCTCCAGATGATACCGGATATGGAGCTGCAAGAAAAGATAAATGTAAGGGCAACACTAAGTAAACAAGCATTTTCAGTTAGGACATAGCAATATGTTTTGGACACACAATAAGTTGTTTTGGAAACAGGGTTCACGTTTGAAACAACATGCAGTACTTATATTGAAATTTACAAATAAAGCATATGAAATGACACAAGATTTCTCTTACGTTGAAATATTCACCAACTGGGATGCCTTCAAGTGTCATCACTTCTTCCACAAGCCATCCATTCCTATCAGGCAAAGGAGACTTCTGTTGGGTGCTCATTGCTTCTCCCCCATGTCGTGTTGATTTCTTATCGAATTTGTAATGGACTTGCCTCTGATGAACATCAGCTCTGACTGGTTCCCATGCCGTAACAGAGTAATCCATACAGCCAACCTTCTCCATTACTTGAAGTTCCAAAGGACCACCCTCAAATATGTTCATGAGCGTTGATACCTAATAAAACATAAAGTTTATTGCAATGTAATAATCTGTTAAGCTTTACTCTGAACAAAGTGGATTGAACATTATGGCTTGATGCTAAGGAGTCTTACATCAATATGTTTTGTAGATGAGAACACCTCAGACATTTTGGCATCCTCTATCTCTAAGAAAGATATACTTTCCTCATTTTGGAAGTCTTTTGTTTCTGATTCCTCTTCTACAAGCCGTACCTTTTGTTCAGGGGTCAAGGATCTTGCCTTCCAAAGTGCCATTATTGTTCTGCAAAGGTGTTCATGTTTTAAAACATTTACTCTCATGAAAAGCGAGAATACAAATTCCAGTGAATAGATTAAAAAAAGGCATTCATGTTTGTTATCCAAGAAAACATACTTATGCGCTATATTGAACGATACAAATGATTGGAAGTGAAACTTGAGTCTCCCTTTATCGTCTAGTTGCTTCGCTCCATGTTTTGCATCCAGTCCTCTGCCCTTCCGAAGAATAATAAACAGAGATGGACTCCCCATGGAAGACAGGGTTGCAGGGACCAGTATGATGTCTTCAATATCTTCCCAAAGAAAGAAGAATTTGGTTTTGTGGCCAAAGAGATTTGTATAAAACCCAATTATTCTAGGAGACAAAAAAAGGCGACCCTACAACACGAGCACAATTCAGATATTAGAAACATCATAAGGACAGAAGTCATTTTAGTACAATTAAATTCTGTGGGGACTTTTGGCATTAAATGTTCATAATTATATGATATATATGTTTGTAGGAGTATATTTTTAAATAATGTTTTAAAGCTGAATAAATTTGAACTCAAAAATCTTAAATATCATGAGAAAAGTGAATCATGTGTTGTTGTAAATTACAGGAAGAGTATTTCTCACATCTCATGTTCTTCATATAATGATATGCAGCTCTCTTGCATGTACTAGGGAGAAAATTTCTCACATCTAAATCTTATGTTTTAGGATACTGCTTTTAGAGATATGTGTATAGATTAGAGGCTTTCTGTATTTTCTGTTTTCCTGAGAGGTTCTTTGTATATTTCCCTCACCTGTACCTCTATATATTGAGGCCTTTGGCCTCCTTGATGAATACAAGTGGCGTCTTTTAGAGATACACCCACCATTACTGAGAGTAAGGTGGTTCCTTCTTCAGAGCCATCTATTGTGGCTTCTGATTATACTCTGAAGCAAGTTTATAATAGGCGGGTTGTCTCTTCTTCTGATACTCCACCTCCTCCTGAGCCTTTGCCTGATGTGTCTTCTCCATTGATACATCTTTGACGGCTCCTGAGCAGCCTCCTTCTGATCTTGACCATACCCCTCTTGGACGTGGTCATTGTATCCGAAATCCCATTGACTTCTTCACTCCGGCTGCTTATTCAGCTTCGATCCTTCTTGAGCCGCTTTCTGATCATGATGCCATTCTTTATCAGGAATGGCAACATGCTATGGCGGAGGAGATTGTTGCTCTTGAGCGTACTGGTACTTAGGATCTTGTTCCACTTCCTTCACATGTTCGTCCTATCACGTGTAAGTGGGCTTACAAAGTTAAGATCCGCTCTGATGGTTCACTTGAGCGATACAAAACTTGTCTTGTTGATCGTGGTTTTCAGCAGGAGCATGGTCGTGACTATGACGAGACGTTTGCGCCAGTTGCTCATATGACCGCTGTTCGCACCTTGCTTGTTGTTGCCTCTGTTCGTTACTGGTCCATTTCTCAGCTCGATGTCAAAAATACCCTTCTTAATGGTGAGTTGCAGGAGGAGATTTACATGCGACCACCACCTAGGTATTTTGTTTCTGAGGGTATAGTTTGTCGTCTCTATCGCTCTCTTTATGGCCTAAAACAAGCTCTTCGTGCTTGGTTTTAGCGTTTTGCATCTGTGATTATGGCTGCTGGCTTTTCTGCCAGTAATCATAATTCTACGCTCTTTGTTCACACTTCGACGCGTGGTCGGACTCTTCTCTTTCTTTATGTCGATGACATGATCTCACTGGAGATGATCCTTCCTATATTGCCTTCGTTAAGGCTCGTCTCAATGAGACGTTTCTGATGTCAGATCTTGGTCCTCTTCGATACTTTTTTGAGATAGAGATATCTTCCACTCTGGAGGGTTTCTACTTATCTCAAGAAAAGTATATTAAGGATCTTCTTGTTCGTGCCTCTCTGACAGATGATCGTACTGTTGTGACCCCCATGGAGCTCAGTGTCCATCTTCGTGCCACTGATGGTGAGCTTCTTTCGGATCCCACACGATATAGGCATATTGTTGGGAGTCTTGTCTATCTTGGTGTCACTCGTCCCGACATTTCGTACTAAGTTCATATTTTGAGTTAGTTTGTATTTGCTCCCACTCAGATCCACTGTAGCCACCTTCTTCGAGCTCTACGTTATCTTCGTGGAACTATATCTAGGAGGTTGTTCTTTTCTTGCTCCAGCTCCTTACAGCTTCAGGCATATTCTGATGCTATCTGGGCTAGTGATTCCTCTGATTGTCGCTCTCTCTCTGCCTATTGTGTTTTTTTTAGTGGTTCCCTCATCTCTTGGAAGACAAAGAAGCAGACAACAGTTTCCTGTTCGAGTGCAGAGGCTGAGTTGCAGGCTATGGCTCTAGTGTCAGTTGAGGTTACATGGTTGCGGTGGTTGCTTGAGGACTTTGGTGTTTCAGTGTCCGCGACTACTACTCTTTTGACTGATAGTACAGGGGCTCTCAATATCTCTCGTGATTCAAAGAAGCATGAGCGCACCAAGCATGTTAGTGTTGATGTTTATTATACACAGACACAGGTTCAGGATGGGATTTTTGCTCCTCGGTATGTGCCTTCAGAGTTGCAGTCGGTTGATTTCTTTACGAAGGCACATACTCGACATCAGCATAGCTTTTTTTTCTTCAAACTCAGTGTTGTTGATCCACCATGAGTTTGAGGGAGGTGTTAGAGATATGTGTATAGTTAGAGGCTTTCTGTATTTTCTGTTTTCTCTGGGGGGTTCTTTGTATATTTCCCTCATCTGTACCTCTATATATTGGAGCCCTTGGCCTCCTTAATGAATACAAGTGCTATTCATAACAACTGCACCCTCCCAATTTCATACAGGGTACTGAAGTGTTATGAAATGAATGGACCACAATATGAAAGAAAACAGAAAGACAGAACAAAACAATAACTAAGCATGCAAGAAGATTTACCTGCGTTAGCATTTTCCTCTTTAAATGGCAAGTAAAATCATTGATAAGAAATTCATCTGGGGGCAATGAAAAGATTTTCTGGAATGCTAAATTTGTATGAGGAGACCTCACAGCAATCTGAAGAATAAATTTGCATGTCAAAACTAGGTCAAGGTAGAACAAGATTCGCTACATATGCTGAGAGGAAACCTCACCTTTTTGCCAACTTCTTTCTCCATTTTATCTATGTAATTTTTCACAACTTCAGTACCCTTAGAATTGTTCAGAAAAATTCTCAAATGCAATTTCGACTGACATGCTTGTGCTAGCTTCCCTTTCAGAGGAATCCAAATGTCGGCAAGCTCAGATATATTAGATTTCAAGAAGTTTACTTCAGCATGACCAAGGGAGGCAACCTCATCAAATGGTCCATCAAAATCGTATACATTTATTTCCATAACTGATGGGGGATCCTCCATGGCGTCAAATTCAAAAATTTCTGCAAATGTTTAAAAACGTTAAATATGACCACACATGTTGTAAAACTAATTTTATCTGGCAACTAAAGACTGCAACAGAAGTTCTGAAGCTATGAAGCTCCTAAAACAAAAATACTGGAAATTACTCTACAATGGATGTCTAATTAATGAATATGGCAACAGTTTGTGCATTAACGAAATAAGATTAGATTTACCATTCCACTGAGGCTCCTGGGTATGAAACTTAATTGAACTTGTTTTTGTCTTTCCATTGCAAGTAAATACGACATAGGGATCAGAATAGCCAGATGGTTTTGTTGCTGCTAGGTTCGTTCCATCGATCAGAGCAACAGTCAGCAACCAGCCATCTCCTTGTGCTTTTACTCCATGATCACCTAATGTACATTTCGAAGGGCTATGTAAGCAAAGTTTGACTTGACAAAATACAAGGTAATAGTACCACTATGTTCCCTATGCGGAAAGGTCTAAGCATATACTTGTATTGAGGCCAAATTTATGTGAACTTAGTGTCATGGATGACAGGATAGGATTATTTTATGAAAATTTCATACTTGCAGTAATACTGAATATGTGATGAATAACACTAGAAAAAATAAGTGGTGAGATATACACTACCTCTCTGCCTCTTTGCCTGGATGAATTGCGCAATCATGTTTAGGACACGCTGTCCTTGTAGAACAAGAACTCCACAAACTACAACTTCACCAGCAGAATCTGGCAAGTCCAGGCCCGGGAACTCAAGACCTTGAATTATACTAGGACTTGCAAGGATGATGTGTGCAGCAACATAAATAAATGCAAATAATGAGGATATAACAGTAAAATTTCCAAATATTCGAAATGCTAGCTTCCAATCAGATTCTTGCTCTGGTTGCACTGAAGACAAAACTTCATTACCAGCTGCTGTATCCTTGGCATCAACTGGCCTGGCATATCGAGCGAGGAGCTCAGAGAACTGATCATAGTTGTCCTTCAAGCCTTGTTTTGCCCCATTTTCAATCATGCTCTTCATCATGGTACTTTGGACAAAATTTAAGCGCCAAGATACTACAAGACGTGATGACTTTCCATCATCCGGTAGCTCAGGCCCTGGCATTATACAGGTTAAAACCTCCACTCTGAAAGTGTTGCCAAAAGGAACTTCAGGAGTACTAACATCTGTTAAAACTGCAAACATTTCTCCATCTGCCTTCACATATGTCATGTCCTCAGTTGCTTTCACAGACTTAACCAGCTTAGTAGGAGCTTTTGTGTAGCTCACTACCCTCTTCAAGATTTCACCATCAATTTCAAGTTTCCACTGTTGAGCCTCAAGACCAGTAGTTCCTTGAATTTCGGCAAGTGATTGAAGAAAGTCTGAAGTTGGGGAGAAAAGAAGTGTGTTCAAGTCATTGGGTGCAATAGCGTAAACTTGATCAAGAAGAACTCCACCTGACAAGTTTTCAGGCATTTCTTTCCCTTCATGCTGAGACCCAAAGGCCTTTAGTTGCTCATCAAAGGCCATAGTTGCACTAGCTTCACAATCCTTCTTCTCAGTAAGTTCTGAGCTAGTTGATGGTGTCTCTTCAAGATAGCTTGAAGTGCTGTCCTGCTTGGGGAGAGGTGGGGCAGTAGCTTCTGCATCTTTTGGTCTCGCTGAAAAAAACTGATACAGCTTATTGACAAACGATGGACCATCATTTGATTTTCCCTCCTTGGTGATTTCTATCTCATCAGTCTCTGATAGCGCTGAGGACATTTCTGCAGTAATATTGGGCAAAGAAAATCCTTTCTTTAGTTCAGTTGATTTGTCTGAATTTGATGCAAGGTCATCTGAAGCCCAATGCACAAGTGCGGTTGCCTCTTCAGAGTAAGTTTGAGCTAGAGATATGTTGAGCCGAATCTCTCCTGCAACAGACATTAGCAGCAAAATGAGGATACAACCATTTCAAAAGTTCCAATGCAGACAATATAACCACAAAGGATAGATATAAGAAGAGATTTTGTGGAAACAAGATGAAACAGTAATGACAAAAGTTGTAACATAAGGAGGTACTGGAGGACAAGTAATAGGATGTGGATAATGAACTGTTGTGTTAAAAGGTCAATTTGCCAAAGGAAAAAATAATAGTGATATCATCTGGATATATGATACAGTAAGAGACAGGTACAGAAACTATTGCCAAGAATAGGATAGAAAAAAGGGCGGTGCAATGCTAGCACACCCTTCTTATCCAGAGCTGCATTATCCACATGGGTGCGGCCATAGCGTATCCATTTCAAAGCTAAACTACACCTACATCAACCTCTCAGTACGGCCGGCACAACGCATAGCACGTTCTCGTCATGGGTGCGGACAGATACCAAAACCAACGCAAACCGAATGAACAGGGAGGGAGGGGGAAAAAAGCGTTACCGCACTCCTTGATCTTGGACTTCCTGCTCTTGGGCTGCAGCGGGTACCACTGCAGCCCGAGCGTGCGGTTGTCGGCGTCGAGCACCTCGGAGAGCAGCACCTTGACCTGGCCGAGGAGGTCGTCGGCGAAGTACCGGTCCTCCTGGAAGACGGCGACGAGGAGGTGGTCCCGCAGGTCCCCGACGCGGAACGCGAACTCCTCGTCCCAGGCCGGGCTCAGCGTCCGGCGCGCCACCCTCGTCTTCGCCCGCTGCTTCCCCAGTCGCGCCCGCGCGTAGACGTCCCGCAGGCCCTCGCCGGCGTCCGCCGCCGGGAGCCCGCGCGCCTCCGCCACGCGCACCAGCAGCCGCATCTCCTGGCTCGCGACAATAGCCTTCGGGTCGCTTCGTTCGCCCAGAGAAGTGGATGAGCGTCCCCGCCGTGCGTTTCCAATCCGGAACCGATCGATCGAAACCGAGAAACTGCGGGGGTCCTTCCTCCTCGTCTTCTTCCCTTTTTCTCCCCTCTCTTCTCGCTGTCTCCTGCTAAAAATCCAGATATCCAACCCCACTGATCGGGGAAGAACGGCGGCACTGCTAAAAACCAGAGCGAGACGAGCTCTGCCTGCCTGCCTTCACGACGAAGCTGCGGAGCAGCGCGCAGGCAGGGAAGGAAAGAAAAGCTTCTTCCTAGGGGGCTGGGCCCTTGGGGGCTTGAGGAGCTTGATGAGGTCGAGGCGCCGGGCAATGGAGGCTTCTGTTTGAGGAGGAGGTGAGAGAGGGAAACGGAGACGGGGGAAGAGGACTCGCACCGTGGCCCACAACTCCAGTCATCCCCGCGTCGCGTCGTCGCTGCTGACTTTCAAAACAAACCGCTGCGCTGCCACAGGGGTAATTTCGTCAACGCGCTGGACCGTTTCGCAAGGCTCTCAACGTCTGCGCTTCTCATGGTTGCATCGCGGAACAGTTGGTAGTAACCGAATAAAAATACTTGTAGAATCTACTTACTTGACAGATGCCGTACCTCTAGATGCTGGGATTTGTCTAATTCCTCTTTTTTTTCATTTGAAATTACATTAATTTTATTTTCAATACGCAAAAAAGCTACATATCATTATATTAAAAAAAAATGAGCAAAGAAGCTTTTACAGACCTTTTACCCACATAAACAAACTTTGTTTTACAATCGTGCCTGCTATAGAAATCAAAAAACAACAACAACTGAAGAACCTAAGCAGCCTCCAAGAACTGGACAGTAAGATACGAAGACCTCTCGCTGTTGCTATAACACTTCACATTTTGAATAAAAGCATCAAATTGTTAATTCGGACTTCTAGAAACCGAGCTCAAGGAAAAATTAAAACGAGTTTCTAGTTTAAATTTCAAATTTAATTTAAGCTTAAAAAATGCAAGCTCAAAATTTTCAAAGAAATATTGGGAATAAGAATATCGTTTGAAAGGTTTTGTAAAGTCCTGAATTTTAGAAAATTTTGTAAAATTCTATTGAAAAGGTCAAAAGCCCAAATGAAATTCCTCATTTGAAGGGTTTCCTGTTTTCTAAAGTTTATATGATAAAATTTATTTTGATTCTGAAATTGGGTCAAAAATAAAAGTTGTTTCTCAAAAGAATTATAACTCTGCGAAGTTCAAACTTTATTGAGCTCCAAAAAGGGAATAAATGAATGCAAACTAAAATTTCAAAATTTGGGATTCAAATTCGAAATTTAAAAATAATGGATCAAAACTTTTCAGGGAAAACATGAGAAATAAAAGTTTTTATTTGAAAGGCCTTACCAGGATTTAAATTTAGAAAATTCTTATAAGATTTTATTTAATGTTTAAAAGGGCCAAATAAATATTAGTTTCAAATGGCCATTTATATTCCTAAATTTTTAACAATTTTTAGAGTTTGAATTTAATCAAGGCCCAAAAATGAAAGTTGTTCATTGTAAAGTTTTGAACACTGCTGCAAAATTTCGTGAGGATTTGAGCTCGGAAAGTTGGTGTTTCAAGCAAAAACAGTACAGCAGCTCTGGGATTGCAGAAATTCAGAAAAATGGAAAATGGCAGCAGGCCCCACCTGTCATAGGAACCACCGCTCTTTCTTCCCCAGCTGTCCAGCGCTCGGCGCTGGAGTGCGCAGGCACGCGCCAGGCAGCCGCCTGCCTAGCAGCGGCACCGCTCAGCGGCCGCCGACCCTGCGCCGGGTTTAAAACCCAGACTTCAGCGCGCCGCCGCTCTCCTCTTTGCTATTTCTCTTCCCCATCGCCTACCTCGGCCGCTCGCCATTGCCACCGCCGCAGCTCGAGCTCGCCTAGCCGCCTCCAACCCCCTTGATCGACAACCAGCTATGCCCCTCCTCCCTCGAGCTCCCCAGCACCCCAGCCTGTCTCCTCTCTCACTGAAAACGTCGGATTCCGAGTTGGTCCCAATTTACGAACTTCAAACCCGCCGGCCAAAGTTTTCAAATCCGGTGACCCTGGAATTTCAAAGACCTCTCGCGTCAGCCGCCTGAACGCTGCCGCCTTGTCGTCGACAGCTCAGTCCGGCCACTCTCCACGACGACGACCTCTATGCCATCCATCCCCACCCTCCAGTGAAGCTCGTGGTGAAGAAACCTTCCGCTCTCATCAATCGTAGTGCCGCCACTCCCTCGTCGAACCTCGTCACCCGCCTCCTGTCGCTGACGACCTATCTCCGGTGAGAACCCTCTCAGTGGACTCATGCGGTTGTGAGGAACATTTTGGTGCAAGATCGGGGTTGATCCGCCGCCGGCAGCCCTTCTCAGGCGAGCGCGCCGCCATGTGCCGGCCACTGGCGGCCATGGTCGAGTTGGAGCCTCGGTCAGGATCCGGTGTGGCCACGCGGGGATCCCGTATGGAAAACCCTGTGGCCCGCTGTGTGGCTTGCCCACCTGGGCTGAGGCCCATGGGCCATTTTGGTGGCCTGGCCCAACCGGCTGATTTTACTATTTTGCGAATTTATTATTTAATTAATTAGAAATGTTTCAAGATTGTAAAATTTATAGAAAATTTATTTTATCTTAGAAAATTATGAGATAAATTTTATTAGATTTCTCTCAACTAGAAAAATATTCTGGAGCTAACTACTTTTTATTTTACACATTAAAATAATTAATTAATTAAGCTCACATAATAAATAAGAAATGCATTATTATTCATCGACATATAAAAATATTATAAAATTTACTTTCTGTTAATTTATTTAATCTTTACTGGTTTGGCAAAATATTATAATTTATTTCGGTAAATGTAATTTTATAAATGATTTATTCCTTGTATCTAGCATTTAAATCATTATAAATCTATTTGTTTTCAATAAATCCTGTAAAATTTTGGAAAATTCAAAAATAATTTTCTTTATAATGAAAGTTTTGAAATTAAGCTTTATGTCTTCAAGAATCATATTAAAGAAGTTTTATAATTATATTTACTTATTTTACCTTACAAACTTATATATTATTACTTATAACTCCATTTAACAAACTTCTATTTATAAATGGAGTCATTCTTCATTGTCTTTGTTGCATTATTTCATATAGGATCCGAAGAAGTTAAAGAAGAGGTTGGAGAGTTTCCATCGGACTTTTAGGAAACTCTGTTTATTGACACTTCTGTAGTTGAGGAAACTAACATTGATCTAAGACCAGGGAAGCTCCGGTGCATTACCCTGTTTTCAAATTATTTATTTTTATAACTTTAGATGGTTAGTTTGTAATGTGCACTAGGTGATAGGAGTTAATTAAAACCGTAGTTATATCTATAGAATTTTACCTTGGGTTAGTATTTTGGTACAAGTAACTCGATGTAGAGCTAAGCTAATAGTTCTTTTAACAGTAGAAGTCGAGTGAATAAGTCTTCACTCGCAAGCTATAGAATTAATACATGATGGATTATCTTGTCAAATGGAATAAATTGGAGCCCGGACAGAGAAGTAGGTGATAACATACTGGACGTGAATAGGTCTTCACTCGCAAGCTATTGAGCAAGTTTGAATAGTACTGATTAGATACTGGATCTATGGGTCTAGAAAACTGATGTAGCCCAATGTACGTAGTGACTGGACGTAACCGAACCTCTCTTTTAAAGATGATAAAAGGGAGAGCTTTAGAGCTAACCATAGACCCGGTGTGGTTATCGCATGGAGGACCACTGCTCGAGAGAGGTGAGCATCGGACCGGTGCTATGTATTATTGGCGTGAAAGGTTGCCATGTACGGCTTCCGAGAAGCGCGTAGATGTCGTGTAATTAGGTTTCTCCAACTAGATGTAAATCGATTCGAATCGCTGCCCCTCACAGTAACGAGTACCACTTGTTTCAGTGTGCCACATCGTAGTAAGGAGTTAATCAATATAGAATATGATTATGTTTGATATCTCAGAAACTTCTTGGTATTTTTGTATGATATAGTTTTAGTGCAAATTAAATTTATCATTTTATAACTTAATATGCCGCTAAAACATGATGGTAAGGATTCACTCTTAATGCTAACTTTACAAATAGCCAACCATGATGAGTCAGCCTTCTCATCCTTAGAAGTTGCCTGTAGGTAGCCACTTTTGTCGGATAAGTTTTGCTGAGCGTTAGTTGCTCAGGGCTTTGTGGTTGTTGTTTTCTGTTGTAGGTGCTTTCTTTTTTCGTTCTCAGTTCTAGTCAAAAGGAGCAACCTTTGAGGGTTGCTTCGTTTACTGGGAGCCTTGCTCGTCGCCTTGAGTGAGTTGTTGCTAGTAGCTACATCGTAAGGGCTCGATGTATCCTTTTGCTTAGTATCCAAGATGCCTTTGTGTAATAGGTTTGTAGCTTCCGCACTTTGAAAAACTTGTGGTTAGTAAACTTAAATAATAAGTTTGTAATATATTTTATTATGCTTGAGCTGTACTGTGGTCCTCGCTTCGTCGAGTGACATCTGATATGATCCTGAGGTCGATGGTTCGTATCTCTCGAGGTACGGGCTGTCACACCTGCCAGGCTCCAAAGCTGCAACTCCTCCATAACAGCAGAAACGCAGCTACTGTACTAGGTGAAAATCCATCAAACACACACCTATTGCGATGTTTCTAAATAATCCACGCCCCTAGCATAATAACCGAGCTAAGTCCACCTCTGGCCTGGGCGTCTACTGTAGCTATCGCTCATTCCCACCAATCATCAAAAGATAACTCAGTAGGTTGAGGCGAGATAGAGCGCAACTACAACCGATTAAAGCAAGAGATATCAAAACTGTCGTGTGAAAACGCAGCCAACCAAGACGTGTTGAATAATTTCTTCCTCCTGGTCGCAAAGCACACATTGTGCAGGATGTTGCAGGCCACGTCGGGCAAGCCTGTCAGCAGTCCAATAGCGATCATGTGCTACAAGCCAAAGAAAAAACTTACATTTATCCGGCGCCAAGACTTCCGCAATCTCTCATGAGATCTGAATGAAACTGAACCTGAAACATCTCTTCATAGGCTAACTTTGCCGAGTATATTTCTGATGGAGAGAGCCGCCAGACATGAGTGTCTTGAGCCCTTGGCTGAAGCACTACTTGTGACATCATTTCAAACACTTAGAAAAACTCATATAGAACATCAATCAACATAGCTCCCCGGATGTCATTTATCCATGACTGATTGCTAATGGCTTCTTGGACTGTGAGTCTATCTGCTTTCTGCTTAGTGACTCGAGAGTGTAGCAGCAATGCAAGGTCCGCCATACTTTGGTCATGGAGCCATCTGTCCTGCCAGAACAACATATTTGAACCGTCTCCAACTTCTGTCACAACGGCCACGGAAAAGAAGGTTTGAACGGAAGCATTCACTTGAACCTTGAAAGTTGACCAAGATCTATGCTGTTCTGTTTTTGAAGCCAGACCCATCTCATTCTCAAGGCCCATCCCATTTTTTGCAGATCTGAAATACCCAATCCGCCAAGCTCTCTCGGTCAAGTAACTTTCTTCCAGGCGACAAAACAATGTGCTTCTTTTGCATCCTTTCGTCCTCTCCACAGAAAACCCCATCGCATCTTGTCTATTGCCTTTACTACCCAAGGAGGTAACTCTATGGCCATTGCCAAATAAACCAATCTGAAAGTGAGGACGTACGGAACATGTATTGCCCTACCAGCTCTCGTCATGAGGTCGGCTTTCCACCCTGGGAGACAATCAGCAACTCGCTCAATAATAGGCTAAAGCTAGCTCCTCGTTAGCTTCTTCAGTGAAAGAGGCAGACCCAAGTATTTGCATGGTAAGGACTGAATTTCACACTCGATGCTGGATCACTTCAACCTCCTCTTGGCTACACTGAATTGGCATTGCAATGCTCTTCTATACATTGGTCTTGAGTCCCGACGCTTCCCCAAACAGTCACAACAAATCGAGAGTGATGGTTATATCATCAGCTGTAGGTTTAATAAAAAGAACCACATCATCCGCATACAACGACATGCGATGTGGCAGAGCTCTTGAGGAGAGCGGCAGCAGCAGCCCCTCTTCTGATGCCTTCGCAACCAGATAGCCGAGAATGTCCATGACTAGAATAAAAAGCATTGGAGACAGCGGGTCGCTCTGTCGTAAACCCCGCCGGTGCGGGATCACCTTGCCTGGGATCGCATTAAGGAGAACACGTGTTGCGAGGACCTCAGTAAACCGCTAAGAATGTCACACCAAATCTACCTAAAACCCAATTTTCTGAGAACTTCTATCAAAAAAGGCCAAGAGACGGAATCAAAGGCCTTTGTTATATCCAATTTTAGCAAAAAACTAGGCTGCCTTTGCTGATGAAGGAAGCGTACTGTTTGTTGCACAAGCATAAAATTGTCTTGGATGAACCGTCTCTTGATGAAGGCTCCTTGATTAGATGACACCATTTGCTGCAGGTGATTAGCCAATCTGCTTGCAAGAATCTTAGTGACAAGCTTCACAAAACTATGCACCAGACTTATATGCCGGAAATCCTTTACTAAAGAAACTTCATCTTTCTTGGGCAAAAGAGTGATATACGCAGAATTGAGCAGCCACATATTTCTGAATTTTCTGTTCCAAACAGTCGAAATGGCCGTCATGACATCTTGTTTCATGATTCCCCAACAAGATTTATAGAAACGACCTGTGAAGCCATCCGGACCCAAAGCTTTATCACATGGCAGGTCTTTGATAGTTTTCCACACTTCCTCCTCAGAAAAAGGGGCATCCAGCAAAGTAAGATCAAAACTTGGGATATCCAGTGCATCTAAGTTAACACTTATAATTTTTTATGAGATTCTTAATATTCAGAAGGAGTATCGATTTGTTCCACATGTCTAATGAAAAGTACTTCAATAAAGAATTTGAATGACTAACCTTAGTAATAACTTGAGTGACTAATGTGCCATATGAACTAAAGAGGCCGATACGACACATTTTGCCCTGAAATGTGTGTGTTTTGGGGGGGGGGGGGGTAACATAGAAATGCTTTAGCCCCCCATTGCCAGGTTCACAAAACCGGTAACCGGGTGGTTTTTAAACAGTTTATAAATTGGCCAATTTTTGTTTTTGCTACAATACTTAGTGTGGTTTTTAACGAAAATCTGTCCGACAATCAAAATCAAACCTACTTAGTTTTATTGATTGCCATGAAAATCGATTGATTTTGAACAGTTCTGTAAACTATGCTCCCAACACATGGATATAAACATTAAGCCCAGAGGTGAAAATAGTAACTTTTCATGGCTCCACTCTATGGGAACCATACCTGAAGATGTTTTACCATATATTTTTTTTTTCAAAAGTGCTTCAATTCTAGTATAAAGAAAATAAAAGAAGTCATTTTGCAGTGGAGTTAGAGCTGGAGCCAAATTTAGAGGATTTGGACCTCTACCAAAGCATAATCTAATAAATACAACTCATATGACACCATTTCAATGGTTTCAAAATTTAGAGTATTGGCTGCAAAATGCCAGGGGGCTCCAAAGCAAAACTATTGTGTTGAATGCACCAACCATTTGACCTCAAAAGCTTAAATTGATGGAGAAAAGTGGGCAATTTCAGTTATACTCTAACACTCTCTCTCATGTGCAGCTTTCGTAGTCGCAAACATGAAATAGAAGTATGCTACAATTTATTATTTTTAAGAAATCGTGCCCGTTAAGATTCGAACCCGAGACCTCTGACTCTGATATGATATTGAGTTTCATGCACTAATCAGTTGACTCTAAAAAATTAAACTGATGAAAAAAATGGGCAATTCATTTATAGTCCAACAAAAACAGTAGTGGCTTAAATTAGGCAATATTCAGTCCCCTACCGCTGGCAACAAAATCCAACAAGAGAAAACCTGCGATGTGTCTCACAAAAGCATGAGCCGACGGCACCATGAACCACCTCTTCGCGGCACACCAAACACCATGATTGTGCGGGTCAAGATCAAGGCTTCTATTAGATTGAAGAATTTTTTTTCTTATTTTTTAAATTTTTCTATAAAATTAAACTGATTTACGTGAAATTTCTATACGATTCTTATGAACGTTCTAAGCCATAAGCTCAAAATTGGCAGCTCACTTGATCATTACACACAAACTGAACTTTTCTTAGTCTCCCCCGGAAGAAAATTATTAAACATGGCTGCAACACAGCCACGACCGCGACTGGGTAAAGAAGAGGCAGCTACCAGCTACACTAGCTTATCAACTAATACTATTTTTTATTTTCCGTTTTAGTTTTCAGCTGGCAATGTTTGACATGATCACAGGCATCAGCATCAGTTTAACAAGAACAACAATACTTGAAAATTCCAGGTCTACGGGTCTGGACAATCCATAAACGTCAAGAGCAAATGAAGGCAGTCAAAAAGGCAATTGTTTTTTTTTCACTTTAATATATAGTCCTTGTTGGATAATCCAGTATGGCTGCTACACGCTAGAGTAAACATCGCATATGAAAGTGACACATTACCCGCTAGATGCAGATAGAATCTATAGAAGCTAAACGGGTGTGAGTGCCAATCATTTCATAAGTTCTAAAAGCACGCGATTATGAACCACTTTCCTGGTTTTCTGACCCGGCAAGGTCAATTGCTCCTCATAAAGTGGTGCATAACTAGAAATGAAGTTCAGTCTAGCTCATTCAGGATCAAGCTCAGGTTCAGATTACAGGTAAAGTTGCAAAGCCTTACCTTGAGCATAAGCTATGGTAAGTGATAAAATAATTAAATTTTGGTTCCAAGAAACGAAGGTATTCATGTTATGTTCAGAACTACCCCTATTGACCTATTCAAGATTCAGAACAGAAGTGCCACAAAGAGAGCTGAAGGAAAAAAAAAAGGAAAAGAAAAGATTAGGTACCATCATGAGCAGACAGGAGTATCATTCTGGTCTGGTTTAGCTGTCTGAATTTACCACTTGCTGTACTCCTACAAGGTACCTGGGCCTTCTTCTGCAGATGAAGCCCTGTAATCTCCAGTCCGTGTGCTATATAATCCTTTCAGGAGAACAAAACCACTTCTGAATCGCAGCACAAGAAAATTGCCTAATAAAGAACCTGTCTGGTTGCATGTAGTACATGCAGTGAAAATGACACAAATTGTATGTAAATATGTACTCCATCCGTTCTTTAATTGATGTCGCCGTTGACTTCTAATATCAACTTTGAACATTCATCTTATTCAAAAAATTAATTCAAATATGTAAAATTTTAAGTTATGATTCAAATAACTCTAATAATAAATGAAATTATAACAAAATATATAATATTTATTAAAAATTTTTGAATAAGACGAATGGTCAAAGTTGAAGATAAAAGTCAATGGCGACAACAATTAAAGAACGGAGGGAGTATATGCATTAGGTCACGAGGCAAGTGTGGTAGCATCAAAATTGACATCAAACCTAATCTATTGCACGACCCAATAGATGCAAGCAAAGAATTGGGTAAATTCGGTGAACATCAAAAGCAAAATATGGCATGGTCCAATAGATATTAGAGAGGGCAAAATGCAACAAGAAGGAAAGGACCACAGCTGCTGCAATAGTTGTTTGCAAAAATATATGGTGAGCAAAACCATCATGGAACCATAGAGGACAAAATTCCTACAAATGTATCCTCTTCAAGCATATACAGTTTAGTATTTTTCATCTCATGCTAGCTGCTTGAGTCTTCTCCATCAGCAAGTACAAACTCTGTGTACAAGTTCTTCAATGCTATCACAACTGTCATTATAAGAGGACCTAATATTGCACCCTGCAGAACATACCAAACAATCAGCAAAAATTGAGGCTAAGTTAAACTCCTAAACAATACAAAACTGCTGCACCTGCCAGCATTAGAATGGTTCGAAGCAGTACTGGGAACTACCTCCCACAAAATAAGCTACTTCCTGCTTATGAGTCGTTGCATTTTTCTGATTTTTTACAGAAACCATTTGTCTACACAATTACACAGCTATACGACACAAAATCTACAGCCAATCTGATCAAAATGACAGCATATTTGTCCATTATTCAGCAGCCAGGGGAATACTTAAAAGTTGAATACAGCTCAAAACAAACAAAAATGGGCACTGTGTAGCCACTGCATGAATAAGAAACCTATAGGGAGTCACCCAACAAAAGAAGGGGAACTGGCACAACTATCTACAGAGAACAAATTTCCTGAGATAAACACAAAGCAAATGCAAAAGTTATTGTAGTTCACAGCATAATAGTCCTAATTGCATCTTGGGAAATACTACCGATGCTACACTTCTATTTAGTTTTGAAACAGCTTGTGCAAGCAAAAATTTACAAATGTTTATTTTCATAACAGCACTGAAACTGTGAATACTGTTACAAGAATAACAGTATAAAAGAAGTGAGTCATAAAGAATACAAGTAGTACCTCCAGCGCATTTGGGAACAATGTCATGCCACCAATTATGCTGAGCCCAGTGAGATAACCATTGTACCCAGGTATATCCTCCAGAATGGTAGTGGTTCCATAATCCATAAGCATGAGGTGTATGGCTGTTACCACCAGTGCAAGCACATATTTGCCTTCCATGAGTAGCTGCCCTGCGGCAAATATCGATGATAGCCATGGTGGAAGTATGGGCACAAGTGCACTGATGAATCCAAGCACAGTTGAAGTGTACACAAAATGCACCTTGAAGAACTTGAACAACAACCATGTCAGGCCTCCTTGGAATATGGCAATCTTGGCAGTGGCTAACATGACACTACTAATGGCATGATCAATGACCTCAACACAGCGGTCTTTTACTTGTTTTGACACTGGTAAGAGGTCGATGATCTGCTCTGTAGCCCCACCTCCCTCAACGGTAATGAGGTAGTACAGCACCCACAAGAAAACCATCAGTTGTGATACGAAATTCACCACCTCAGCCGCACCTGACACAATGCGGAGAGTGATTGATAACATCAAGTTGGCACTACCACCAAGCACCGACGTGCCACTCGAAAGCAGCCTCTTTGCGATCTCCATGCCCTGCAAAGCCAGCTCCTTGGCCTTGACCACCAAATCCTCCCTTGTAATCAACAACTCTCTAAAGAACAAGTCTAACTCCTTATAAATTTCTACCCACTCCCTGTTCTTCACACTGGCTGCAATCGCCTGCAGCTTCATGGAGTATGGATGTGGCCTGGAAGTGATGAGTGCCTCCTTGTTCGTTGGGCCGACTGATTGGCTGATCAAGAAATGCTTGAATCCGCTAGTGAAATCTGTGAGGTTGTACTGCACCGCCAGATTGTCTACCTGCTCCCAGACGGTGTCATAGAACTTGGAGGAGTACTGATCCACCAAGCCAGGGATGTCATTGTCTTCCATCCACTTATTGAGTCCAATCTTCTCCGAGTAGTTGCCCCTCTCGACATGGGACTTGAGGTTCATGACAGCGTCCTTGCCCTCCAGCCCGATCTTGTAGAAGAAGAAGATGCTGCCGGCTACGAACCCAAATATCATGCTAAGCATGAGGCCGACGGCGACAAGCGTCTTCAGGTGTTGGAGGATGCCCCCAGTGAGGAGGCGGCCGCGCAAGGAGGGGCGGCGGCGGCGGCCGGAGATACGGGAGGACGCGGCGTGGGAGAGCTTGGGGGAGGCGGCGCAGAAGGCGAGCGCGAGAACAAGGAGGAGCAGCGCGGCGGCGACGCCGAGGCGGTCGAAGACGACGAGGAAGAAGAAGGAGGTGATGAGCCAGCGGAGGAGGCGCGGGAACGCCGGCGACTGCGGCAGCGGGCGGCGCAGGAGCGCGGCGCGCGCGTCGGCGAGCGTGGC
>BCLH01001945.1:49612-65239 GCA_001602315.1 Zoysia pacifica
CGGCGGCTCCCAGAAGGCGACGAGCGCGAGCTGCGTCTCCCGGAGCGGGACGGAGCAGAGCAGCGCCCACTGCAGCGGGCGGAGGAAGTCAGCGAGCAGTCGATAGAGTCCGTAGAGCACGAGCAGCGCCGTGGCCAGCCCCGCGTGCGCCATGGCGATGTACAGCGCCAGCCGCGCGTCGGGCTCCAGCGACAGCCCCGCGATGTCCGCAGCCGCCGGCTTGGCCGTCTTCCCCTCCTTCGCCGGCTTCGTCGCCGACCCGGGTTTCTTGGGAGGCGCGCCGTCGTCGCCGCCACCCTGCTTGGGTCCCAGGAGCGCGGCGGAGCGGAACATCTCGGACCAGGGCAGGCTGAGCGCCGCGGGGTCGTCCTTGCCGCTGGGCACGAGCGCCATGCGCTCGACGAAATGCCGCGACGGAGGCGTCGGGCTCCGGCCACGCCTGCCGCTCCGCGCGGCGCGCGGGTCTCTCGGCCTGCCGGCGATCGGAGGTGAGGTCTCACTTTCAGGTGTGGATTTGGGGCGGGTGATTAGTGTGCACCCCGGTCCCAGGCATGGTGATTACGAGGGAGATTAGATTAGGACGGCGCGGCTCGGAGACGGTGAGGTCGTTGAGGTGTGTGGGTTAACCGGGTTGATGAGTGGTGACGTGGGGCAGGCTCTGTCGCCGACGTGTGGGGTCGGTGAAGGGTGTTGATACGTGGCTGATTGGCGGTGCGCCGTTCGTTTACCCAATCTGCCGTGCGGGCGACGGTTTTTCTGAGGTTACAGCTAGTACATTTTGTCGTTGTCAGGCCTTGTCTGATGAGCTGGAGGAAAGATTTTGGACCCAAACACAAGGCTCGAGCAGATTTGGTCAGTTTTACATTCGTGGTTTTAAAATTTGACACCATGTAATTTTTACTGCTTTTTTTTTAAAAAATTATTTAAATATGTAAAATTATTAGTTGTATTTTAAATAATTTTAGTAAAAATGTGAAACGGGAGGGAGCAGTTACTCCCTCCATTATGGGTTTATCGTAAAAGTTATGCTTTTATCACTCAAATTTTAAATACTCCATTCCAATTTATTCAATCATTTTGTATCGGAGCACGAGAATTAAAGATGGATGAAAATGATGAGATTTACTTTAAAAAATAGATATAGAGATATAGATATATTGATAATAGAGAAAGTTATAATGAGAAGTAGGGATGTCAAGTAAATTAAAAAAAAACTTAAAAACTGGAAATAGAAAGAATACTTGTTTAGTTTAGAAAATATAAGTAATGCATATTTATATTTCTTAGCGGTATAAAAATCATGCTGCATAATATTGTCAATTAAGTCGATCTTAAAATGTCGTATACTATATACTTCAGGAGTGCTTGATTGCTAGTCACATCTAACTTTAGTTACAGTGTGTTGAAGAAATTTGACACCAACACCTTATCTAATCCTCAAGTAAAATGTCACACTCCTGTCCCGCAAAAAGCTTATTCCTAAATTGATTGATTCTTTTTCCCAATGATTTTCTACTATATATTTAAAAAAATTAATGTCATAAGTTTATATCTTTAGAGTGATCATAAAATATATTTTTATCATATATAATTTGCATATTTATAAATTAGAAGTAATTTGTACAAATCAATGATCAAATTAAAGAAATAAACACAATCAATCAACCCTAAAAGCTTTTTCTGAAACGGAGGAAGTAAGTTACTCTTTTTCAATATTATTTCGCGATTGTTTGCTTGCTAGTCACATCTAACTTTAGTTAAAGAGTGTCAAAGAAATTTGCGACCAACACCTATGGCAGGGTTTGATAAAAAAAAGTCTACTGTCATATGGGGGCGGAGAGCTAGGAAAAAATTCTCACAATCAAACTATTCTTATGAATTGATATACATGCATTACAATTTTGAAATATATTATGCACTTGCAGTGATATAGCGGTGGTATATCTTCAAATTTGAAAAACTGTAATGACATATTTCTTATTGGCCCATATCTTTCTTGCCTTAAATTGTTGGGTTTCCACAATTTAGGACTCCTCACATGTCAGTCACATGATCAGTCTCACATGTGTAATATAGAGATTTTTCAATTCTTACCATCAAATACGTTAACTTTTCAATTTTTATCACTTAATTCGTAAGCCTTTTAATTCTTACCACTAAATACGTTTTTCACTTCAAAACATACCATTTCTTTGAATTTTAACATTTTTATTGTTTTATATTATGTTATTATATTGTGCAATAATGCAATATATTTATTATACTATTAGCATCATTTAAACTCAAATTTTGTTTATTTTAACACAATATAAAACAGTAAAAATAATTAAAACTTTGAAAAAATGGTATGTTTTGAAGTGAAAAACGTATTTAGTGGTAAAGATTGAAAGTTTTACGAATTAAGTGCTAAGAATTAAAAGACTAAGGTATTTAGTGGTAATAATTGAAAATTCTCGTGTAATATAGTGTCAAATTATCCATGCAACATGCTACCTCCATTCCAAAATATAAGTATTTTTAGGTTTGAACAAAATCAAATTCTTTTAATTTTTACTAATAATATTTAGAAAATTACGTAATTTTAATATAAAAAATATATTTTTTATGAAAGTTTATTTAATGCTAAATTTAAAAAATATAATTTTTATATGATAGAACATTATTAATTCTATATTTTTAATGATTAAAATTATAAAAATTTAATTTTGATTAAATCTAAAAATACTTATATTTTGAAACGGCAGCGGTGGCAGTCGTTTCCTCAGCTGATTCACCTGCTACTTCAAATTTCAAAACGGAGAGGGAGCACCGCAATCAGTACAACGAAATCACTGCACCAGCGAGCTCCGAGTAAACGTCTTCGTAATTTGCAGATTAGATAAAACGCCAGCAGGTGATTAATTAACATGATCGCTAATGATCGCGAGATCGTGTTCGTTGGAAACAGCATTGCATGATTGCTAGTGGCGCTTTGCTTAGGCACGTAAACCTGGGAGGAGAGAATAAACTAAGACCTTTTTGGAACGTGAGATTTTTATTATAAAATTAAACTGATTTTTATAAAATTTTTTTGAAATTTTTGCAAAAATCTCACATTTTAAAGGAGGATTGAACTAACCTTCAATCTGCATCTCCAGATACTGTGATTGAACTAACCTTCAATCAATGTTCTACTAACTTTTTCTTTTTGCAACGTGTTCTAACACTTTTTTTCTGAAGCTTTTGAACAGCGGCCCGGGAGGCTTCGTTGTTGGAACCATGCATAAGTTCCGGATGTACGTGGGACCAGTTGCGAAGGTAGAGTATAAATAATGGTGGCGCCGTACGGTGAATAAGTTTAAATTAAGAGACTTGTTTATGATCAAAATAAGCTTTGGCACTGTGTGGGGGCGACATCATGGTTAACAAAATCGGCACAAACCGGATGGTTTAGACCATCCACAGTGGTGGCTCAGAGTCAGTGCCTGCAAATTTTTTTTGCCTTGGGCACCGGTGCTGGCCGCTGTGAGGATCGGTGCTTGACGCTTAAAACCTGACATTGGTGCCTGTATATACATCCGATGCTTGAGCCTTCACAGTCTATATTTATATTCATTAATGCTCTCATTTCAAAAGTAAGCACCGATGACAACGTTGTAAAAGAAATGAGCAAGGAAGCACCTTGGTGATCTGGCAGTGATTTGATGTTTGAAGAATCCGTTGCACTGTAGATGATCTTATATAGTTGTCGACCAAATCGATACAGCTCGGTTAGAAAACAAACTTCGTTATCATAGCGAATTCGATTTGTTACCATTTTAGTCACTTTTGGTTCATTGTAACCTACGGTTGCAACATCTCATCATCTCATATGTCCTTCCTCATTTTATATAGAAATTATTTGAAGCCTTACAACTTTGGTTGTGTTTAGCGTCTATTAAAAATAAATGAAATCTTGCCAATTAAACCTATATAGATAAAAATTATATTTGCTATAAAAATAGAAATTGTTATACAAACTAAAGAAAAATCCTTATATACCAATAACTTAAAACCCTGCTATATCGTTGCAAGTGACTTTAGTGATTCCCACATATTCTCTGCCTTCATATATAAAGTTAATGGTAGAGTATCTCTATGACGGGGCATTGGAGTGGAGGCGGTGGCAGCAAGCCGCAGACATCAACACTACGGTGGTGGGGTGGAGGAAGCGTGTGGCAGCGGCAACACCCGAAGCTTCTTGAGGAGATGTGAGATGCAGCCGGAGGCGTGGATCGGCGAACCAATTAGAAGCGGAGAAACCGCTCACTCTTTAGATAGTAAAAGATGGTAGTATATCTTTATCCATTAGTTGCTAAGTTGATTTCATCATAGATCCTGCGGGAAGATATGGACAAATTGAGAGATATGTTTCATACTACCTCCACGAGGTTTCAACTACGTGAATATTGTTGATATTTTAATAAATATTGGTAGAGAAAAACCCAATTCAAGACAGAGTAAAAACAACTATCTTGTGGATTAAAACTTATGAGGTGGCTAGCACATAGATGGACAAATGACATGCTCTCTCCGTTCAAAATTATAAAGCATTCTAGCTGGGTACAGAAATTAAAAAGAATTCTAAAAATATGGTGTAAAAAACAAGGAGAAAATAAATAAAGATAGAGATTTATTGAGAGAAAAGAAAGAGTGTAGAAAAAAGATAATTGTATATTAAACAGTGAGAATGACATATATTAAGAAATAAAATTTGAATGCTAGAATAACTTGTAATTGTAAAGAGAGGAAGTAGAAACTTAGGATTGGATAGTTGCGATATTTTATAGTGATGTGGCTTAGAGCTACTCTTTACTTTGAAACACATGAATTTTACAAAGAAGCATATAGGTATTTTATAGTAAATAGTTTAATTTCAAAAAAGAATAGAAAAAATAGAAAAAAACCATTTCAATGGAGTCTTTAGTGTGAATATAGAGAAATTGCAATTAATTGCAAAAAAATTAATGATTTAGAACTCTTTTTTGGAATGGCTTCTATACTTTGATATTATAGGTGGCATTTGAGTATTAGAAAATAAGGAATGGATTTGGATTGAAAAATAAATGAAAAGTTTGTATGTAGTGAAGTTAATGAATAAATGGTGAGAACTTTCTCTAATATTTTTTTATTCCAATTCGATTCTAAAGTCAAACAGTACCTATGTAGATATATGAAACTGACGTCATATGACACGTGAATTGAGTGTTAAATTATCGAAGCCGATTAAAGTTAAAAAAATCTCTATTACATAAAGTAAGAATTAATTTAATACATATCATTATAATTTTGTAAAATTTAAAATATGCCATTCGAGCTCATATGTTATTTATTTGCAGAGTTTTATCTGACACATAAATAATATATTTTAAAATTTACAAAATTATAATAAAAGGTACCAAATTCACGTAAAAGTAAGAATCAGCCCGCCGTCTGCTACTGCTCTCTCTCTCTCTCTCTCTCTCTGACTGCCCACCAACTGTCTCCGAGCTCGAGCTCGAGCTCGCCGTACCGCAGCCAAAGGGCCAAGGGCAGCACCGTGCTCCACCGGAGGCGGGAGGAGGAGGCGAAGAGTGTCGGGATCCGGCTGATGCGGCGGCGGCAATGGGCTTGTGGGAATCCATCCTGCGCGGCGGCAGCCGGCGTTTCCTCAAGCGCAAGGACAGCGACGCCGGCGAGGCAGGTTAGGATTAAGGACACCCCCACCCTCTTCTTGCTCCTGCGCCTGCTATTTTTGACTGAATCTTCCGGGTTGTAGAGTACAGAGTATTGGTTCTTGGAGTTGGAGTGATGCTACAGCATCAATGTCGCGTTATTTCAATTGCTCCTTTTCCGTTTATTTAGTTACAACGATTCCAGATTTGAGTGCTCCGCTGATGGAATGGTTAAGGAGAAGCATTGTGAATTGGATTGTTCCTCTTTTCCCTCAGCAGGCTCACTGGGAACTATGGTGTGGAGATTGATTTCACCGGCTGCTTTCAGTCACTTGTGTTTTCAGTTGCCATATATGGGTACTGGCTGTTTTTGGTTTGTATTCACATTCCTTTTCTTTTTCGAGCTGGGGCGGGTCACCGGTGCTCCCTGTCACCTGTCAATGGTGGAAGTGCCAGGATTCCAATGTATACCGTAGATTCCATCTGACATAATGTGTAGTCGATGTCAATCTTTAAGTTATTTGGAGCGGGAGTCCACAAGGAAAGCATTGGAGGAGATCCTATAGGAAATTCACTTACTCCTTTGGGAGTAGTTGGGATCTACAAAATGATTCTTCCTGTTTCAAATGGAAGTTTTTTGAAGTCTGATTCCATACAGTAGTTATTTCAGTGCTTCATTGGTCACCTCAGGGGAAAAAAAAGGTCGAGTTTATATGTTTTCAATGGCACAATGAAAGTTTGATCGAAAATCTAGTGTTAAGTGTGAGACTATTTAGGTATAATCAGTTATAAAAGAAGACATTTCTCTTGTAAGAGAAGTATTACCATTTTTATTTTTATGTTTAAATCTATTTTTTTTCTCGAACATGTTGGAACTGTATATCATTATATTAAAGGTATAAGGAGAAACTTGTGCAACATACTCCCTCTAGTTCACAGAGAAAGTCGTTTTGGACAATGACACGGTCTCCAAAACATAAATTTGGTTGCTATTTTCTATGAAAATATTTATTATAAAATAACATATTTATACTTTTATGAAAGTACTTTTCAAAACAAATCTAATCATATGATTTTTATATTCCTAAACTTAACAAGTTAAAACTTATTTAGAATTTATATTCTCAATGTTTGACCAAAACATTGTCCAAAATGACTTTCTTTTTTGAACCAGAGGGAGTATAGAACGAAGGCCGCAGAAGCACCGGTTCGTAGCGGGATGGTAAGTCAGCCTAATGGAGTGAAGAGAGGCAGAGGTAGACCAAACTTGACATGGGAAGAAGCTGTGAAGAGAGATCTAAAGGATTGGGATATCGCCAAAGAGTTAGCCTTAGATAGGAATCTGTGGAGGTTAGCAATTCGCGTGCTAGAACCTTGATCGTTGGTCGTTACTCTTTTTTAGTTGTCTCTCGGGGTTTCATCTCTCGCCTACCCCAACTTGCTTGGGACAAAAGGCTTTGTTGTTGTTGTTGTTGTATTTACTATGGGACAAGACTAACTACTATTCTTCATGTCCCTTTTGTCTTTAAAAAGAAAATCTGGGATGATACTGCAATCTAAATATAATTTCATCAGCATTAGATGGTGATAATTATTTCTTATCTTATTGGTCAGTAATAGCTGGAGTTTTAAGTATTCGCACTTTTTTACCAGGTCGGGCACTTGAAGAGCTGAGAGGTACACTATACAATGACTTTCATACCTCTGAAGGGGCTAAGCGCCAACAGCAGAGGTTTTGTGGCCCTATCGTTGCTCTTACATTCAACTTTGTGGTT
Source organism: Zoysia pacifica (assembly GCA_001602315.1). Lineage (NCBI taxonomy): Eukaryota > Viridiplantae > Streptophyta > Magnoliopsida > Poales > Poaceae > Zoysia > Zoysia pacifica. The sequence goes on from BCLH01001945.1 coordinate 57,060, forward strand.
GCTGTTGGGATCATCATGGCAAATAAAATGGTATGGTTGTCTTTCCAATTATTTTACTTATATCACTGCCTCAGTTTATTTACGTCTTTTTATATGTGGCATTTTTATATTGTAGGTGATGGGCACTGTTGGATTTAACTTCCCAATTGCACTGTCACTAGTTCATTACCTAGTCGCTTGGGTGCTTATGGCTGTCCTCAAGGCATTATACCTGTTGCCGATTGCCCCTCCTTCAAAATCCACTCCTTTCTCTTCACTATTTGCTTTGGGTGTTGTCATGTCTTTCTCCACTGGGCTTGCCAATGTTAGTTTAAAGCATAATAGGTGAGATGAATATTAGTATCTGTGCTACCTTAAAGTTTTTTTATCTGTCTCATAATGTACTCAGTTTTCTTTATCTTCAGTGTAGGTTTTTATCAAATGGCTAAGATAGCTGTAACTCCAACAATAGTTGTAGCAGAATTTATACTTTTTCAGAAAAAGGTTTCCCTTCGAAAGGTAAATATATTATGATTTTTCCCCATATTCTGTTCCATTCATCGATTGATGTAATTGCTAGGACAGCACTTTAAGTTGATTGCAGCCTTAAAAATGGAAGAATAACATTTCTTTTGCATTGTAGGTTATTGCGCTGGTTGTTGTCTCATTCGGTGTGGCTGTTGCTACTGTTACTGATTTGGAATTCAATTTTTTCGGTGCTTGTGTAACACTAGCTTGGATTATTCCTAGCGCCATGAACAAAATCCTGTGGTCAAATTTACAACAGAGTGGAAACTGGACAGCTCTTGCGTAAGTTGTTATATTGTCTCTTTTGAGTCAGTTGTTCCTAGATTTTCTCCTAAGCATCAGATTGTTTGATCAGGTTGATGTGGAAGACAACCCCAATTACCATATTTTTCTTCATTGTTTTGATGCCTTTGCTGGATCCTCCGGGCTTATGGTCTTTTAGCTGGAATTTCAAGAACACATCTGCAATTATCATATCTGCTTTGTTTGGTTTTCTTCTTCAATGGTCTGGTGCTTTGGCACTCGGGTAAGTCAAAAAAAAAAAAAAGTTGCATGGAACATCACATTTTTATGCACTTTTTTTTACTTGTTTTATATTTGTATCTTAAACTTCATATGCTGGGTGTTGCAAATATTTCCTGTCAGAAAATAATGTTTATGCTTCATGTATAGTATTTTTCTGTTAGATATATGAGCTCATAGAAAGATACTCTTACTCGTGTTAAAATTACTACTGAATTTGATTCTGTATTCAGGAAATAGCTCAGATAGGATATGAATTCTTTTTGTTAAATATAGAGAAAAAATAATATGACATTTACTTATTTTAATTTATCAAATACTTATGTGTTATATTTCTGAGTTCCCACAGTATAATTTGATGAATGTAGCTGTTGTGCCAGTTGACAAAAAAACACGTTAAAACTGTCAAGAAAAGCTGTACATGTCATGTGAACACTGTCATTTATGAAAAAATCTTTAGTCTCTGTGATTATGCCCTTGAAAACAAAATGTTCATATACGTTGTGGTTTATAAAGCATTGCTAAAAACTTTATCAAGACGAGTTAGTCTAAAAAATTTTGGTCTCTTATTCCTTTCTGTGGCTATTGAATTTTTAAATATTCTGTAACTGAACCTAATGTTTCATTGTCTTTCGTATGATGCAGTGCAACCTCGGCTGTCTCTCACGTTGTGCTAGGTCAATTCAAGACGATTGTTATAATGCTTGCTGGTTATCTGGTATTCAACTCTGACCCTGGAATCTCCAGCCTCTGCGGAGCTGCCATTGCTCTAGGAGGGATGTCAGTGTACACTTACCTAGGGATGAAAGACTCAGCCACCGGTGGTAAAAAGAACCCTTCGAAAGGTGCAAGGCAGAATTCTCCTCTGCTGAAGCCCAAGGTTGTTAAAGATGGAGAAAAACATGAAACAAGGGCTGCAGATTCTGTGTAAGTGTGAGGTCCTCTTGGCTTATAAACCATCCGAAGCACCGAGGCATGAATGCTCTTGTAGATATTTGTAAACCAGCCAGTTTAGTTAAAAGCCCTAGACTCTTCTTCAGGGGCACTATTCGAGTCTGCTTCCTTGGGTTGCTAGAGTGCTACTCCGTATCATTTTGTAGGCAATTTAGTCGAGTTTGTTTTGTCATTTACCAGATACATTCCATGTAGGAACTATCATGATTCTAGTATTATTAGATAATTTAGATCATTGTTCTTCCGCAGAATTCTACTTTTGTGTCACCATGCTGCTTCTCTTGTGGGTTGTTTTTATCAGAAAATGGATCAATATTGAGAGGCATGGGCCCTGGTAAAATTTTAACTTGCAGAATGCCAACCGGTCAGGAGTAGGGGTGAAAACGGGCCAAATAAAATGAACTAAAAATAGATAGAGAGAGTTAGATCGGATTATAATTGAGCTAAATTTCTATTTATTTTTGAACTAAAATTTGATAAAGGTCAATTTAATTTGTGAAAATATCCTCGGGTTGAATCCTTTTATCACCCCTAGCCAGGAGATGTTTTGCCATAATTTGTATTTATAATACTTTCTGAACATTCATGCCTGCGCTAGTATTCTCAAAGAAAGAACTGAGCGATAGCTGAGTTCGTTAGAGCGCCGTTGTACCCCTTTTTCTTAATATTGGGAGTGTTTTTCTCCACCGTGCCATAATATTTCATTTTTTTAATATATATTCTTGAAGATATGAAGTCCGCATGCTTGGTAGGGAGGGGCATTTTTCAGTCTGATTAATATAGGCCTGTTTGGAACCGCTTTTTTGGCAACTATTGGAATTAATCGGTGAAGGGAGCCAAATACATCGCTTCTCAGACGTTTCCTATGAAAACGATCCTTTCTGTCCTCGTCTTAACACTGCAACAAGGAATCGAGCGAGGGAGGTGATTTGGAGAAACGTGTGGACAATCCTCCGCCACGACGAGTTCTGGCCCTCATCCTTTTCAAAACCGAGAAAAAGGATCCGGTTTTACGGTTTTGATAAAATCAACCGATTTTATCAGGCAATCAATTTTCGGTTTAATTTTTTTTAAAAATTCAAAAAAATATTTTTTAAAAAAATCTGAAAACCATTTAAATTGATTGGCAAATTGGTCAAAATGTTAAGAAATCGGTCAAGTTAGTTAATTTTCAAAATTTTAAAAAAAATCAAACTAAAAAAACCAAGTGATAAACAGAATCGAGCATTTTTCTTTTCAAAACATGATTTTTTTACATTTGTAACGGTTTTCAATGATTTTTTTTACCAGATTTCACAATTTTCACAAGTCTAACTCCCCTCGCGTGCGATGAGCTTCAGCCACGAGCCCCCCTCCGGCCCTCCCCTACCCCACCCTCCGCAAGAAAAAGACCGCGTATTGGTGTCCTGAAATGGTGAAATGGGCCGTCAAATGTTTAGACGCCGTTTGAAACAAAAATTCTTTTTAATTTTTCTATTTTTTTAAAAAATTAAATTTATTTTTATAAAATTTCTGTGTTTCAAATAGGGCTTTAGATTCTTTCCACAATTGGTTAAGTTGACTTAAAAAACTGTGTTAGAGAGAAGCGATACCACGAGATCACGAAAGCTGCCCATCTCGAGTTTGCTCGTAGCTGAAGCCAGGCCACAAAGCCGATGTGTGGCAGGGGCAGATGAAACGTCTAGGTAGGACTCCCTCTATTCTTAAAATAATATCATTATTAACCTTAAATCTTAACTTTAAGCATTTGTTTTATTTAAAAAATTAGATTAAATGTGTAAAATTTTGAACCGTGTTTTAAATATATTTAATAATAAAGCAAATTATAACAAAATATATAAAATTTATCATAATTTTTTAAATAAAATATGTCAAAGTTAAAGTTTAAATTAACAACGACATCAATTTAAAAACATCTAAGTAGATGTTTACACAGTGGTTACCAAAAGTAATGAGCCACGAAGATTTTCTTAGGAGGAATTTAGCCATATCCCTCTCTCCCGTAATCAATACTACTGCTAATGAGTAGTTCTACTCAATCCATTCCAATAAAAACTTATTTGTAAGATTCATTAACTGTGATTTTAACTAATGACTCTACAAATTTACAAAACTTAATTATAAAATTTATATTTTTTATTCACCATAAAAATATTTTAATAATATATATTTTATATATTATAAAATTAATGAAATTTTAAAATCATTAATCAAAATCATATTCAAGGTAAACTTCTGTTGGAATAAAAGCTATAGCACGGAGCACAATAGTTAAGGCCTTTTTTGAAACATGAGAATTTTTTCATATTTTTTAAATTTTTTCTATAAATTTAAACTGATTTCTGTGAAATTTCTGCGAAAAGGAAGCCTAAGTCAAAAGTCCCGGTCTATTCTTACGGTTCCTTGCAAACCACGAGCACCGCAATGCACCAGCCCGCCAATCCTGTCCAGGTACATCACCATCACGAAAATGTCCACATTAGTAGAACCTGTAGTGCACGCGTTTGCGAATCCCGTCCAGTTACGTCCCCATAAATCCAATCACGATCGAGTGGCTGTCCAATCAGGACCACCCCTGGACTCTCTTCCTCATGATCCAGGCCGTTGTTAATGTTATTGCTGCCACCACCCCCAAACCCGGCATCGCCTCCGGTCTCCGCTGCCCGCCGGCCGTCAGTGTCGGTGCCTCTCTCTCTCTCTCTCTCTCTTCAGCATCGCCGTGTCCGCCGCCAGCCTTGGTGATGTGCCCGGCCGGGAATTAAAGGGAGGACCAGCTGATTCCTCTTGAATCAAGGGGGTTGGAACGGTCAAACCGAATGGAGAGAGCGACATACGCATCGCGGAGCTCCGGGGAGCTATCCTCCGCCGTTTCCGGCGGCGGCCGGTCGGTGAGGGTGATACCGCTGCGGTACCCGCAGGAGGCAGTGCCGCGGGGATCGGCCTCCTCCTCGCCGTCCTGGTGGCGGGCCGCGCTGGGTAGGGCTCGGGCCATGGGGCGGCTGGAGTGGGCGGAGGCGGCTCTGCCGTGCGTGGCGTGGATGCGGAGGTACAGATGGAAGGAGGACCTCCAGGCCGACCTCACCGCGGGCGTCACCGTCGGCGTCATGCTCGTGCCTCAGGTAACCGCTTACCACGCTGGATTTTGTTTTGCTTCGTTGGAATTGAGCGCCCCTGGAGTAAATGAGTTCATCCTAATTTGTTATCTTCGCCAATGGTTGCTAAATACTAGTACGGATGCAATCTTTTAGGAAAATTGCACATTAGAAGACCATGTAGCCAGTTGGCCACTTTGGTCCGTCTTCTTTTTGCTATAATGGTTTTACAATAATTATGTGGACAAGACAAGTCCAAAGAATATTTCAGAGGCAAAACATTTTTTTTGTTTCCTCTCTTTTTTTCCTGGTGCGTGTTGATTGTCCTTCTGCGCGAAAGGCACAAATATTATAAAAAGCGATTCTAATGTGTCGGTGTGCCCTAATTAAGATGTTGACATCTCTTTTTTTCTGTGAGGATGCACGTGGAGTATATTTTATTTTTCTGAGTCGTGAGCTTTGCTTTTTTATGCCGTTAATACAAACATAGTTCTTAGTATACAGTTGTTTTCAGTAATACATCTAGCATGGATGACATTTACATAAGTATGTTATGAATCTGAAATATTTTTCCTTAACAATAGGCAATGTCATATGCAAAGCTGGCTGGGCTGCACCCAATTTATGGGCTCTGTAAGTGTTTCCCGTCTTTAAAGCTCTTCTACATATTTATTTATTTATTATATGTTTTCAATCGATCTCAGTTGGTAATGCAAACTATCTCTTTTCATTTTCATGTTTTCAACAGACACAGGCTTTGTGCCCTTATTTGTATATGCAATATTTGGCTCATCGCGACAATTAGCAGTAGGCCCAGTGGCTCTTGTTTCTCTGCTTGTATCTAATGTTCTTGGGGGTATAGTTAATTCATCTAGCGAGCTGTACACAGAGTTAGCCATATTACTGGCATTCATGGTTGGGATACTGGAGTGCTTAATGGGATTGCTAAGGTAATTCTGCTTGCTTAAGAATGTTTTGAGTCCCTGTTCATTCTTGATGCTATTTACAGAGGAAGGCTTGAAACATATTCACCATGTTAATGTGATTTAATATCAAGAAAGTAAAACTGGAAAGTAATCATCTTTTTTTCCCCCAGAAACGTAGGATAGCTCTGTATCATTGATGTTTGTCTAATGAGTTCGTTGGCGTAGCCATTGGGTACCTCTGCAAATGAAGACAAACTGTTGCAAGTAATGTTTTAACGAGTGCATTTCCAAAATACAACCGGATCACGTTCTCACGTTGATCTGTTTATAATTATATACATATGGAAATTAACTGGTGCCTGGAAATTCATATATGAAGACTCATAGCAAAAGGCGAGCAGGACATCATGCATCAATCAAATGCCCTGCTTGTCTGTTATTTATGCTTGGATGTTGGTCCTGGGACTGAGGCTGAGGTTCTTTCCCTTAGGCCAATCAGCTGGTAGTTCTTCCACTCGGCGATGGGCCTAGTTCACAGGGACCTAAAAAGCTGCCTTAATAAAGTACTAAGAGGGTTTTATTGTAAAGTTCTTCTTGTAGCTGGACTGAAGTATTCCTCATTGTATAACAACTTCTTAATATAAGAGTAGCAGGACAAACCTCTGTTATCTTTGCATGCTTGTTCTCTCCGACGATTGTAACCATTTCATATTTTTCTGTTCTGTACAGGCTTGGTTGGCTTATTCGTTTCATTAGCCATTCTGTAATATCTGGATTCACTACAGCTTCAGCTATTGTAATTGGTTTGTCCCAGATTAAATACTTCTTAGGTTACAGTGTCACAAGAAGTAGCAAAATTATTCCACTTATTGAGAGCATAATTGCAGGCATTGATCAGGTGAGCTGCCTCATCATTCTATATATGGCCTTCTTGCCAGTCTCTCCCTGTTCTCCCTTGTAGTAGTGTCTTCTTTTTAGTTTTACCCAGTTTGCTTTTGCATCTTGTTGCATCCTTAATAAATTTTGGTTGAAGGGCTTCATGAAAGATAAGGATATACTACAAGCTGGGACAAGAGAATCATTTATTTATTTTATTATTAATGCTTGACTATGGAAGATGCATTTTTTATGTTACTATTATTTCTATGCGATGACCTGACTCTTAGGAATCACTACATGGATATGAAACCAGTTATTTCGAACATCAGATTTCCAATTGATGCTTTGGATGGCTCAGTTGATCGAAATTGACACATAAATAAATCCCTAGAAAGAACCGGAATCTTTTGTGCTTGGCTATCCACTGTTCCCTTCAAATCATGATATTCTTCCAGTGTTTCAGTTACTATTTGTCATGGAATCAAGAAAACAATTTCTTTTTTTTGCAGTTCTTGTGGCCTCCATTTGTCATGGGATCTACATTTCTCGCTATTCTTTTAATTATGAAACACCTAGTAAGTTTTTTTTGCCTAAGTTGGTATCGATTTCCTTAGAAATTTTTTTCATTGTGTAAACCATTCATGTTTGTGACGGGTGACCTCTAAAACATTTCAGGGAAAATCCAGTAAAAGATTTCGGTTTTTAAGGGCCTCTGGCCCCCTTACAGCAGTTGTGCTTGGAACGATTTTTGTGAAACTTTTCCGTCCACCAGCCATATCAGTGGTAAGCTTATGCTCCTAAGTATTTATTTGTACTTTAGTCACAGAAATAATCATATATGCTGTTTGGTATTATTCTGGACTTTTATGCCAATGATGTGTATTATTATACTCCCATTCAGTAACCGCAATGTAGTGCTTGTCATATTGGGTAAACTTCAGTGTGCATCATTTTGACAAGAGGTTTGTCAGGGTTTATGTTTGCCAAACATAGCATATAGCATTTTAGATGATGGAGGTGTTTTAGAAATAGGGGAAACTCTTAAGCTCTTTGATATAAAGCTATAAATAGATGATTCTACTTACATCAAGATTTTTAATTTGTCACCCACTTGATTTTCGTACTCTTCTACTCTGGTTTCCTCAAAAAGCAATGTTTTAAGTGTATTTTTATGCCTTTTTGTATCATCAATATTTGTCAAAAAGTAACATTATACTGGCTAGATATAACTGAACATCAACATGATAATGAACTGTATTGTTTTATGGTACAAAATGTAGCCCTAGGTCTCTAGTTTTTT
>BCLH01001946.1:0-13092 GCA_001602315.1 Zoysia pacifica
CGCGCTGCGTGCGTCGCTGGTGCTCGACCGAATGCTCCACGGGGAGAACGGTAAGTCGTTTTCCCGCTTCTCAGACCTTAGGTGCCTTCGACTGTTTCCATTATTCTTGTTGTGCTGTTCCGTTTTATTAGATTATAAAATTTTGACGATTGGTGTACTGAAAATTGATAATTTGTTAAGTAAATGTCTTAGAGACTCAAGTCAATGATTTCTGTAAGGTCCCAGTAAGAAAAATTAAGCATAGTAGATTACAACACATGCTTATCTACAGGCTGTAGATGACTACCTCAACAAGTAGCTGCTTCAACACCATAGTGAAGTGTTGGCCCTTCTCCTCCTTAGTCCTAATATGCCAATCATGACATACAGGATGGGGGCTTCTGCTGCGTGACGACTGAATGAAGAGCGGCAATCAGCTAAGTGGTCACTCATCATGTAGCGCTGTCTCGCCCGACCCGAATAGCAGGAGATAGAGCATGTATGGGCTCGCCAGGTTCACGCTGTGTGCACTCCCACACGCATCCGATCTTTCCTTTCGCAACTGGTTGAGCTGTGTGCATGTGTTCTTCAGCTTCTGGAACAATTCCAACAGTGGCCCCTGGAACTAGCTGTGCGATGCAATTGCAAGAAAAAAAAAATTAGCCAGGTTGGTGCACTCTCAAATTCTCAATTCTGCACTTTCCTCTGCTCTATCCATCCTTTAATTACTTTTGGTCACTATATGTTTGACAAAATGCTTGAGACTAGCATGCTTTATTAGAGTGCTTTTGTTTATCCACATCATATGCATACATAGCTTCATAGCTTAGAATAAAGTTGAATGTGGAGTGTGTGACTGGAATTAAAATTGGTCCAGAGCGTGCTGTTCATAACTGCATATGCTCAATGCGATGACAAGGCCTGGTGTAGCTTTGAGCTAAAGCTAAGTCCAATCCAACAATCATTTGTGAACTGTGAGATAGTTCATTTATGATCTTCTCTTCATTTGGGACAGACTTTAGGACCAAGAATTGGGTACCTGCCCCTGTTGATACCAGTTATAAAGGCTCATTTCAGCATCTCCCTCCCTCCTGGGGTTGACACTGTTTAGTTCGAAAACAAAGAGATGCTATTAAAATGGTACGTTTCTTATCTTCTTCAACGTTTCTGTTAATTGTCATCTTCCTTTTGAGATAAATAATCAGGATATGGGCTAATAGTTCTAGACTCTGAAATTGCTTGCAATTTATATTGACTGCTACCTGCATATTTGTAGTGACTCTTGTCTCTGAATTTTGCAATTTCAGTCCAGTTTGTTTTGAGCACTCACTAATAAAATCATTCGTTCAAAATATGAATACTTATATGTAGCATTGTTTAGGTACCATCTGAGCCGTGCTTCTTCCCATAATAGACGAGCTGCAGCTGGTCATAACCAACAAGTGCATTTGCGCCGGCAATGGCTCGGAGGACGTTTGCGCCAATGCTTTTGTCAAATTCGACATGGATCAGATGAAGGTATTCCATTCATAGAAATATTGTGAGGTTCTATTTTATGCTGACTTTAGTTTATAACAGCCTCGATCAATTGATGGATCACACCATTGCACATTTCAACACATTGCTCACCAGGGCTGCAAACATCCTCCCAAATACAGAATTGATTAAACAAATGTTTACCAAAGTGCCCAAATTCGCAAGCTGAGGCCATTTTCCAACTACCGTAAGGTAAGTTTGCAAAGGATAAAATATGTTATATTTGCCTGTGAAACCTCGGCAGCGCGCTGCAGAGCTTATCCAATCTGGTACCAGGTTCGTACCATTTGTGATGTGCTTCCAGCTCCTACGCTGCTTGGCTGTCCCCCACATTGAGCTCGCTTTCTAGAGCTGGTCAGTGCGGGTTTCCGTGCGATTTCTCGTGCTTTTGCTGCTGGTTTCGATTTTGATGTGAAATTACAAACGAATTATGGTGCTAGCTCGATGATTTGGCATGGGTTAATTGGTGGTGGTGGTAGCAATGAATAGATCGAGACACTAATGAGATCAGAGCCTCACTTTTCGCGAGTGGCTCCGTGGGATCAACACGACATGCTTAAGATGTTTGGATCTTTGTCTTTATATACTCTGATATTAGTATTGCATCATTATTTAGGGATGGGTCATGACTGAATTAGCTTACTAGTTGCTCATATGGATTATGTGCAAAATCAACCGTGACAGTACTGGAGTGGAGTGATTGTTCTTATGACCAAACCGCAGAATTGCTCGATCTTGTCACAAGAGAGAAATGTAACAACATGTTTGACTGTTGCTGTATTATATAGTTATATAAATGGATGTTGCATGCATGTTGATTCCCAACTTAGTACATTGACGATTGTCTCATTAAATTTTATGTTGGATTTGATGAGGAGATCCATGTGAAACTAATGAAATCAATGAACGGGCTATCAATCTACATGGAGAAGTCTCTAAATTACCCTTGTCTGCTGTAAACATAGCTGATTTACAAAAGTAAATGCACCCGTTATGTTATGTTTCGTAACTTAATCTCTTATCACTTTCCTATGTAAAACTTTTTCCATAGGTTTGCGAGAAGCCCTTGAATTGTTTGGATTGTTGTAGTGCTGTTGGGTCAGATCCTGTCTTGAGGATAGGGAACCCTCGCAAACTCGGTAAATATATTATAAGTATGCTTTTAACTTTGTTGTGTGAAATTACTTTGAAGCATCTGATGAAACTATGTTGACCAAATATAAATTGAGACACTCAAATCATATTTATTACAGATCATCTAAGTAAAAAAAATGCAAGCGCGGCAACACCGTGTATATTTTCTAGTATATATTAATTTAAAATATTTTTTTAATAAAATAGTCAAAGTTGATGTTAAAAGTAAATAGTGTTAATACTTTAAAATCAGAGAAAGTAAATTACATGTCACTTCTCTTTGGCTGAAGGAAACATCCATCTCGACAAAGCTATGTGCGCGTTGCGGATGGTAACAAAGATGACTGACAAATACCGGACTGGTCACCGGTGCTTCCATCGGTACCGTGAAGACGGGGCGTGAATTGCGCCGGCACCGTGCCGCCTTTTCCCCTGCTCGCGCTCTGCGGCGCGCTTGCTTCTACCTGCTGTCGTCCGCTTCCGCTTACTTCTCTTGGCGACAGGGTCTGCCGGAAGCTCCTGCGGATCATCACGGTCGAACTGTTGAAAGGAATTGTCATACCACCACAGCCTCGACATGATACGAAGCGTCTGGATGCGTCGCCGCCATAAGAACGGATATGTAGGCAGCTGCCACCGCCTGGCCCTCAGGTACCTCTTCTTCCAGCTCGTCTCTGGCGAGTCGGTGGCGTCGAGGAACCACAGTGAGGTGCCAAGCGCGTTGTCGTACAAGGGCTTCCAGAGCTCACGGTGGCGCTCGGCGACGAGGCGTCTCAGCGCGGTGCAGGTGCACTCGACCCGCGCGAGGTCAACGCCGTCGTTGAGCCGCGCCAAGATCGCCGTCTTGATGTCGCTGGGCAGCGACATGAAGGTGGGCTCAAGCGATACGCCGTTCAGGCGGCAAAGGTCGACCAGTGCATGCCGGCACAGAATGTCGAAGAGCCTGCGCCAAAGTGCCACCAGCGATGCATCGCGCCTCAGCGCACGCGCCGTGCCGTCCAGGCCGCCCGACAGAAGCGGCGCTGCGTCGAACGCGTCCACCAGCATCCAGGACGACGCCACCCGCCTGCCGGCGCACTGGACGTACAAGATTATCTTCCTCCCGTAGACCTGCATCCTGAGTACCGCGGCCGCCTTGATGTCCTGCCGGTGCAGAAGCTCCGGCGCGGTGTATATAAGCGAGAGAGCTGCCGCCGTCCTGCCAGCTTCTCTTGGGATCGGACCACGCTTGCGTAACGGGCGGGGCAGCGACAGGAAGCCCGCATCGATGAACGCGGCATGGACGACGAGGATGAGGCGGCCAAGGAGGCCTTCGGCGTCCCACGGGCCGGCATCGATGACCTTGTGGAGGGGAGAGACCTTGGCTGCCATGGCAATGACGCGTCCGATGAGTTGACCCCAAGGCGCTGGAGAATAGATATCTGAAAGCAGCAAAGGTGCAGCCGGCACGGAGTTTACCTTAAATTTCGTCGTCATTTCACTTTGATTTCGGTACAAACTATGGTATGATGTTATATGGAAGAATTCTAGAAGAATTCCAGATGTTGACATCTTACTTGTCCTGACCGGATACATCATTGTTAAGAAGGCATCAGGGCTGCAATATTTTTAATACTTCTTGTGTACTTGAATATAAATGAAAAATCTCAAAAGTTCCGAACAAATATAGGGAATTCACGGTTTTAAAGTTCAGCTCAAGGTCTCACCTCGGCAAATTTTAGTGAGCCGCGGAATAAAGACTACAATCGCTAGTGCTTATATCCATCAGGGATCTAATTAAAACATGGGATGATGTGAACCTTTTATGCTTGATCGTAAAATTTGTTCGGGTATTGGTTCTGTCGGGGTCACGTACCCTGGATACTTGATTGACAGCTCGCGCTCGTACGCGTGAAACTCCGGATTAGGAGACGGGTGACCGCGCGATTCGACCCCAAAACGGCGATCTACGACAGCCAAGTCTTGAGGCGCACGAAGACTCTGACCTCTGAGAACCGATCCTAAAGAGCGACCTCTGGGGAGTAGGTACGGTGTAATAGCGCATTTACTTTAGTGGTCAATCGTCATCCGTCCCGACGAGACGGGACGGGATTCACCACAGCGACACTTCAGCAGAAAGCTATAACTGCTGCTGGACAAGACACGATAGCACTGTAGCCAGCACAGCAGTGCCGGACAGGCACCATAGTGTCCGCCGCTGCGCGCGACGCGACAGATCACGACTACGTCTGGATGAAACGAAATAGGCAATAGCGGAAGGGCCCACCTGTCTACGAGACGGCAGAATCGCGTAGGATCCACCACTTGTAACTCCGGGCTCCCTTTATATAAAGAGGACCCGAGGAGCAGCAGAACGACACACGACAACAGAGAACAACAAAACACACACCGAAGAACATCACTAGCATCCAGGGTTCTTGCATCCCACCGAGCAAGTACCCACGTCCATCCGCCTTTTTCGACCCACTCTGGATCCTCTCGCGAAGAGAAGATCCGCCCTTCTATCGTTATCATCGAGATAACCTGCTCCTTGAACGTAGGGTATTACACCGCTCGAGGTGGCCCGAACCAGGTTAAAAATCTCCTTGAGTCTTCTCTAGACTAGGTCACATCGAATCCGAAGGCACACCTCCCCTACGATCGAATATTTACTATACCGGTGGTCAGAACGCCGACAGTTGACGGGCCAGGAAGGGGGGCTTTTCTCTTTTGGTGTGCTCTCACTTCGGTTTTTCGATGGCTTTCTACTTTGCTGTCGTGAAAGATAGTTCGGTCTCCCACCTCCGCTTTGGGGATTACACGGTCGCTGTCTCTGAAGACGGCCGGTCGTGGCAAGTCCTCAGCTTCGTCTTTGGACAGGCTTTTCGCTTCAAGAGCCTGAACTTTGTCGCAGACAAAAGGTGGCGAGCTGTGCCTCCAGGTTCCGTGCAAGAGGCGTCCTATTCGGTGGCGCCGGAGCCGTCTCATTATGGGGCATAACCCGTCAAAGGAGTGCTTCACCCTCCACGCTTTGAAGGGCGCGGAACCGGTGACTCCCGGCAATATGCCCGGTGCCAACCTGTCCCCGCGCCCCGCGGTAGACACCGTCGACCAGGTCTGGCCGCCCTCGGGACGCGCTTGCAGCCTCGAGCCCAGGGGCAAGGCTACAGCCGAGCCCAGCGACGTGGCACGAGCCTGGGGACGGTCCAACTACCAGCAGCTCGCAGCTGGAGGGCCGCTGACCTTCGACACCCTGCTCGAGAACCTCGCGGCGGCAGCATGTGTCCTCGACGAGACCGCCGCTCCTAAGGACCCAGCACTGTGGGAAGTGTACGACCGCGTATGCTTCTACCTCGGCAGCGCGCTTCAACAACCAGAAGCGTCCCTCCGGCCCCTGTAGTCGGAGACGAGAAGCAACCGCCGGTCTTAGGATCGGCGGAGCTCGACGCGTGATAGCCAAGTTGAGGAACGAAACCCTCGACACTACGCAGGGTCGGTCCTCCCGCGACTCGGCCTCAACCGCGACGCTCGCGGCACCAACGATGCCAGACGGCAGGCGAGGAGTGAGCTCCGCGCCGAGTCTCGGCGGAGACGCTCCCACGACCGCTACTACCGGCGCGGCTCCCTCGACTCCAGGAACCCGAGTCCTGATGGGGTCAGACTCAGGGCGTTCGGATCGCTCATCCGGCACGCGAAATTCCCGCAGAGATTTCGCGCTCCGACCACCATCGGCCGCTACAACAGGGAGACGAACCCCGTCCACTGGCTCGAGGACTACCGCCTCACCTGCAGGACCGGAGGAGCGGACGATCTGTTCGCCATCCAGTACCTGCCGCTCTTCCTCACCGACTCAGCTCGAGGGTGGCTCGAACACCTCCTCGAGGGCTACATCCAAGACTAGAGCGACCTGCGCCGAATTTTCGTCTCCAACTTCCAAAGGACTTACACGTGCCCAGGTAACTCCTGGGACCTCAAAAATTGTAAGCAGAAGCCCGACGAGTCGCTCCGGGACTACATCCAGCGCTTTTCACGAAAGCGCAACGAGCTCCCCAACGTTAGCGACGCCGACGTCATCAATGCCTTCACCTGCGGCACGACGTCCAAGGCGCTCGTCCACAAGTTGGGCCGAAGAAACCCTCGGACGGCCCGAGACCTTGTCGACATCGCCACAACCTTCGCCACCAGAGAAGAGGCCGTGCAGGCCAACTTCGACCGAGGTCGGGCAAAGGGCGAAAGGTCGGAGACCGACCGTTGGGGGGACTGCCCCTTTGACCGGCCCGCCGACCGCCGCAACCAGCGGGGTGGCGGCAGCTTGAGCAGCAGGAAGGGCAAGGGTCGGCGCCACGACGACGACTTCGTGGCCGCCGTCGACCGGCCAGCCCGACCCTCGAACAAGAAGCCGGCCAACCATGACAGCCACTTCGAGAAGATGCTCGACCGGCCCTGCCCCAACCACTCTATGCCGGTCAATCACAATCTCCGGAATTGCCACCTGGCAAGGAGGTTCTTCAGGAGCGGACTACAGCCCGACTTTGGCGCAGTCTTCCTCGAGCCAGAGGACTGCCTCATGATCTTTGGCGGCCCCGCAGCCTACTGCGAGTCCTGCGGCCGCCAAAAGAGGACCTGGCGCGAGGTCAACGCTGCCGACCCTGCGGTTCCCCGTTACCTCAAGTGGTCCAAGGCCCCGATCACCTTCGATCGGGCTGATCATCCAGACTACGTCCCGCAGCTCGGGCGCCTCTTGTTGGTGCTTGACCCCATCGTCGGCTTTGTGCGCCTATCGAAGGTGTTCATGGATGGAGGAAGCGCCCTCAACATCCTCTGCACCGACGCTTTCCAGGCGATGATGCTGACGGAGGCCGACCTTCGCCCGACTCACGCTTCGTTTCACAGAGTCGTCCTCGGCGGCTACGCCACACCCCTCGGACAGATTATGCTCCCGGTCACGTTCGGTAGCCGGAGCAATTTTCGGACTGAGTCGCTCACCTTCGAGGTGGTCGACTTTACCAGCGCCTACCACGCCATCCTGGGCCGGCCGTGCTACACGAAGTTCATGGCCATCCCTAACTATGTCTACCTGAAGCTGAAGATGCCCGGGCCAAAGGGCATCATCACAGTCTCGTCACGCTTCCAACACGCTCTGGCGTGTGAGCAGGAAAGCTTCGAGCTGGCCGTCGCAAAATCGGGCTCGGCCCAGCTGGACGAGATCCGCAAAGCAAAAGGGTCGGACCCAACGCTCGACTCCAGGACCACATCGTCGACATCCTTCAAACCCGCCGATGACTCCAAGAAGGTGGCTCTCGACCCCGCTGACCCCTCCAAAAAGGCCAGGGTCGGGACAGCGCTTTCTAGCGAATAAAAAAGCGCGCTCCACTACTTTCTCACCCGAAATCGGGACATCTTCACCTAGGCACCATCGGACATGCTCGGCATCTCGAGAGAAGTCGTCGAGCACTCCCACGACATCAACGCGGGCTCTCGGCCCGTCAAGCAACGACTCTGCCGTTTCGACGACGAAAAGCGTCGAGCCATTGGAGAAGAATTGATAAAGCTCCTAGATGCTAAGTTTATTCAAGAGTTCTACCACCTCGAGTGGTTAGCCAACCCTGTAATGGTGAAAAACAAGACCGAGCAATAGAGGATATGTGTTGACTACACGAGTCTCAACAAAGCCTGCCTGAAAGACTCCTTCCCTCTCCTGCGCATTGATCAAGTGGTGTACTCGACCGCCGGGTGCGAAACCTTGAGCTTCTTCGACGCATACTCTGGGTATCACTAGATCTCTATGCGCGAGTCCGACCGGCCAGGCACGTCCTTCATCACGCCCTTCGGATCCTTCTGTTATGTCAAGATGTCATTCGGGCTCAAGAACGCTGGGGCCACGTACCAGCGCTGCATGTAAAAGTGCTTTCACGACCAGCTGGTTCGGAACCTGGAGGTCTACGTCGACGACATCGTCATCAAGACCCGACGGACCTTCGACCTCGTCCAAGATCTGGAGGAGACGTTCGCGAACCTTCGGCGCTATCGAATCAAGCTGAACCTCAAAAAATACGTTTTCGGGGTCCCCTCGGGCAAGCTGCTCGGCTTCGTCATCTCCGAGCGAGAGATCGAAGCAAACCCCGAGAAGATCTCCGCGATCCTCAACCTCGGGCCCATCAGCAACGTCAAGGGCGTTTAGAGGCTGACCGAATGCCTGGCGGCCCTTAGCCGCTTTATCTCAAAGCTCGGTGAAAAAGCGATGCCCTTCTATCGACTGCTACGAAAAGCAGAGCGGTTCACCTGGACCACCGAGGCCCAGGAAGCCTTCGATCGGCTTAAGGCCCTGCTCTCATCGTCGCCAATCCTTGCATCCCCGACCCCAAGGGAGACTCTTCTCCTCTATATCGCGGCGACCTTAAAAGTCATCAACACTGTCCTCGTCGTCGAGCGAAGCGAGGAGGGTCGGGCCCTGTCTGTCCAGCAACCTGTCTACTTCATCAGCGAGGTGTTAGCCAACGCCAAGACTCAGTACACCCAGGTGGAGAAGTTGATTTACGCCGTCCTCATCACAAGCCGTAAGCTACGACACTACTTCACGAGCCACTCCGTCCACGTTGTCACCGGTTTCCCGCTCGGGGAGATCGTCGGTGGCAAGGACACGGTCGGGCGCATGGCCGTGTGGGCCATGGAACTCATGGGCCTAGACGTCACTTTCGTTCCTCGGCAGGCCATCAAGTCCCAGACCCTGGCCGACTTCGTTGCCGAGTGGACCGAGGCTCAGGAACCATCGGCCCCCGGCAGCGTCGAGTACTGGATGATGTACTTCGACGGGTCCTGCATGCTCAAGGGCGTGAGGGCTGGGGTTGTCCTAATTTTCTCAAAGGGAGACAGGTTTCGCTACATGTTGCAGTTGCAGTTTCGCACCTCTAATAACGCGGCAGAGTACGAGGCGCTCCTCCACGGCCTGCGAATGGCCACTAGCCTCGGCGTTCAGCGCCTCTACGTCAAGGGCGACTCCGAGCTGATCGTCGGTCAAGTCATGAAGACTTCCAGCTGCCGAGACCCAAAGATGAAAGCCTATTGTCAAGAGGTCCGCAAGCTCGAAGACAAGTTCGATGGACTCGAACTCTATCATGTTCTACGGCGGGACAACAAGGCGTCTTCCTCGATGGGCTCGGAGCGTGAGTCGGTCCCCGACAGCATCTTCCTCGAAGTCCTTACCAAACCCTCCATCAGGGTCGCGAAAGGGCCGCCCGTCGAGAGATTGAGCGGCAAGCCGACCCCGAGACCAGGGGCAGAGATCATGGCACTCGCCCCCGACTGGTCCCGCGACATCTTCGCTTACCTTCAGGACGGCACTCTCTCGGCCGACGCCGACGGAGCCAGGAAGGTCATGCGACAGGCCAAGGCCTACGTCATCTCAGACGGCGAGCTCTACAAGCGAAACGCGAGTGGTATACTACAGCGCTGCATCTCTCAGGAGGAGGGTATGCACCTATCTCGACGATATCCACTCGGGCATCTGCGGTCACCACGCTGAACCCAGAACCCTCGTCGGCAAAGCCTTTCGCCAAGGCATCTACTGGCTGACAACCATGGTCGATGCTAAGAAACTCGTCCAGGCCTGTCAAAGCTGTCAGTTTTTCGCCTCGGCAGACGCACCTGTCGACCTAAGAGCTTGAGACGATCCCGATTGCCTGGCCCTTCGCTGTCTAGCACTCAACATCCTCGGACCATTCAAAACAGCACCCAGCGGCTTCACCCATCTCTTCGTCGCCATCGACAAGTTCACCAAGTGGATTGAGGCTGAGCCGATGCCCAATATCACTTCAACCCGAGTGGTCGGGTTCGTCCGTAACATCATTTGTCGGTTTGGGGTCCCGAACACCATAATCACCGACAACGACGCACAGTTCACCGACCGACAATTCTGAGAATTTGGTGACGAGTATCACATTTGCCTGGACTTCGCCTCCGTGGCGCATCTAAGGACGAATGGGCAAGTCGAACGGGCCAACGGGATGATACTCCAAGGGTTGAAGCCGCGGATTTACGATTCCGTCAGGCAGGTAGCCGAACGATGGATGAGCGAACTCCCGTCAGTCCTCTGGGGTCTGTGAACGACCCCCAACAGAACCACCGGGTTCACGCCGTTCTTCATGACGTTTGGAGCAGAAGCGATGCTGCCGATCGACCTCGACTACGACTCTCCGCGAGTCCGAGCCTACAACGAGGAAAGATCGCAGGTCGCGCTGTAGGACAGCCTCGACCAACTGCAAGAGGCGCGCGAAGTCGTTCTCCTGTGCTTCGCCAAGTACTAGCAGAGTCTACGATGACTGCACGCTCGACGCGTCAGAGGTCGGGCACTGAACGTAGGAGACATTGTGCTGAGAAGGGTGCAAACGAAAGCTGACCAGCACAAGCTATCGCCTCCCTAGGAGGGACCCTTTGTAATCAAGTGCGTCCTGAGACCCGATGCTTACAAACTAGCAACTGAGGACGGTCGGGAACTCGCGAACGCATGGAACTTCGAGAGCCTTCGACGGTTCTACACTTAATAAAAATAGCTAAGTTCTCGTAATTTTACTCTCGTTCATCATTTTGGGTTGCGAGCCGTGGCCGCCTCGATCATCGTTTTTATCGATTTTTTGCGCTGGGGCACCGCTCCTCCTTTCGCCTTTTTGATTCCTCGAGGTCGGATCCCCGACCCGCGCCTAACTCGCGGGTGACCCTCAAACACGACAAACTTCATGCGTGTTTTTTGTTCGAAGCCTTCCCATGGCTATACTATCTGCGAATCGGGAGCCGATGACGCTCTACGGCTGTATCGGGCCCGACACCCGACCCTACGAGCTATACTCGACCCATTCGTCTGATTGACGCCGAAGGGGGCGCGAAAAACAGTCACAGCAAGCGAAGGGGGGGGGGTCGAAAACTCACATTCAAACTCGCAAAAGTTTTTTGAACGATATTCTTTATTAATACGATGACACTTCTTATATATTTAGACCTATACATAGGGAAACGGGCCGAATCGCTCGGGCAGGAAGTCCTCTGTCTTAGAGTCGGCAACGGCCTTCGCCCTCGGCTCCTGCGTCTCCACCGAGATCGCGTCAAGCTGCTCGTCCGTGTAGCCCGACGCGAAGCCTTCGATAACCCTGCCGAAGTCCGCATCTGGATAGTGGGAGCGGACCAGAGCTAAGGCTGTCGAGGACCCGTCCTCCAGCGTCCTCATCATGACGCCGGAGACGACCTCCGGGAGCTGCTGCAGAGCGTGCGCGACGACCCCCGTCGGGACGGAGTCCGGCACTCTGGAGTACAACTTCTCAATGAGGTTCAGACCCACTGATCTCAGGGTCTGAACCTCGCCCGCCAAACCTGCATTCCAAACCGTCAGCAGAGAACCGAAGACAAAGCTAGAGCGAATACATAGGGGCCGACCCTTACCGTCCCGCTCCTTTTCGGCGGCCTCGACGGTCTTTCCCGCCCGGTCGAGGCTCTTTCGAAGGCGCTCATTTTGGGTTTGGGCCGCCGAGAGCGCCTTCTAGACTTTAGCGGCCTCTTCACGCGTTTGACCGGGGTCCACCGCCGCCTGCTCGACCTCGAACTGGAGCACCACCCACTCTGACTTCAGAAGGTCGACCTGCTCGAAGGCACGGTCGCGCTCCTCCTTCGTCATGCGGAGCGTCTGCTCCAGGGTCAAGCGGGCCCTCTCGGTGTGCTGGTGGAGGAGCCAGAGATGCCGCATCTCGGTCTCGTGCTCCGCTGCTTGGCAACGAAGCCCTGCAACAGCACGAGTCAGAACCCGACCCCAAGGGTCGGAAGAACACACAGTGACTTACCGACTACCGTGCGGTTGGCCTGCTCGAGGGCCGCCGCGGTCCGGGTGACCCGAGCCTTGGACGCCGCTGCCTCGGCGCGCGTCTTGTTCGCCTTCTCGAGGGCGACGCGAGCCGACTCCCGCACAGCAAGGAGCTGCGACTTCAAGTCAGCTGCGGCCTCCTCCGACTCGGCCCACGCCTTCACCAGCTCCTCCTTGAGGGCGTCGATCTCGGCTTGGACGGCGAACCCGCGTGGGGGCCGACCTAGGACCGCGTATAAGTTGTCCTGCAGAAGATTATCAGCCCGAAATTCGCAAAAGTCAGAAGCCGAGAGCCGGACTCAAGCTTACCCGGCACTCGACAAAGTGAGCCTTGACGTAGATGGCGCCGACCTCCTCGGTGACCCCCGACAGCTGACGGAGGCCGGTGACCAACCGCATGTTGAGGGCTCGCACAGCTCCCATCCGATCTATCAGATAGCCGAAGCCATCGATCGCCCCTTCGAGTGGGAACGGCCTTCGCCCGAGGACTTCCCAGGTGGCGGTCGACGCCGTCGGCCCCTGCGCTTCGACGGCGGCCTCGACGTCGCCGTTGGGGCCTGTGGAGCCCGATGTCTTGACGGCCTCGGGCAGCTTGCCACGGGCCGTCTCGCTGAGGACGC
>BCLH01001946.1:13313-39871 GCA_001602315.1 Zoysia pacifica
GGCTCCTGACCCGCCGGCCGACGGGCCGCTTGTTGGCGCCTGAGTGCTGGCTCCCTGCGGCGCGCCAAGCGTCGTCGGACCCCTATTCACAAAGCGATTAGCCAACGAACGAGATACGAAGATAAAGCAGCGAAAGCCTTACCTCGTCGACCGACGACTGATCTGGATGGTTAGACGGCGCGGGGTCTGGTCCCCCGACGGAGAGGCGACCGTGGCTCGAGCCAGCTCCATCACGGCCACCATGGCCGTGCGAGGTGAGGAGTCCACGGGACTCCCGGAGGTGACGGTCACCGCCTCCAAGGGATCGACCCTCGCCCTCTTCGCGGCCGACCCCTGCTCCTCTGCTCCTCGGAGGAGGAGCTCAGACCCTCGAAAGGGTCCGATTCTTCAGCGGTGGCGGCGGCAACCGCCTCCGCCAGAGCAGTCGAGCTCTGGCTCGCCGATGATCCACCCTCGACCTTCGAGCCGAAGGACGACTTCGCCGTCGGCTTTGCGGGTGAGGCTGCGAGTCCCGCGCCACTGGACATGTAGTCCAGGAACCCCACCCTTGCCTTTCGCTTTCTGCCGATCCTCGGCCTCGGCATCGCCGCGGAGCTGGGTTCGGCCCTCCGCTTGGTCAGCGCTGCGGCAAAACTGGTCGAGGCCTCGGTTGCGGTCGCGATCGCCGGCGGACCCTGGAAGACAACGAGATTAGTCTCGCGCAACGACAAACTGCTACGTCTGAAATGGAAAACTCACGCTTACCAGCTGGCGATGGTCCCTGTCGAGGGGACGAGGCCCCCGATCGAGGCCACCCTCGGCGTCCTTGAAGATCGCCGAGGTCCGGGCGAGGACGCCCTTGTCGGAGAGAGGCCGACCACGGACTTCACAGATCTCGTCGTCCGGCCCCTCGTATTCTTCGATGCTGTGCACTCGGTGACACAGCGGCATGATTCGGCGACGCATGGCGACGCCGAAGACCATCGTCCCGGTCAACCCCTGCTCTCGAAGGCGCCGAATCGCCTTCAGATGAGGTCAAATCGTCTCGACCTCGGCCGCCGAGAGTTTCGACTTCTAGGACCCTGTCGCTCGGGGTACCAAATCTTCGAAGGGCGGAAGCTAAGGGTCAGCGTTGTCGATGTAGAACCACGACCTCCTCCAGCCCTTCAACGAGGTCTTCAGGTCGACCTCGATGTACTCCTGGGACTCTCGAGTCCGGAGTATGATGTTGACGCCGCCGACGCGTCTGCCGACCCAGTTTCCTTCGACGTCTGGAGACTGACGAGGAAGAAGTACCTCCACAGCGGGAGGCTCGGTCGGATGCCCAAGTACGCCTCGCAGAGCGTAACGAAGATGGCGGCGTGGAGAATCCCGTTCGGCGCCAGCTGGTGGAGCCGGGCGCCGTACTGATTGAGGAACCCGCGGAAGAAGCGGGAGACGGGCAGCCCCAGCCCACCGACTTCTTCCCCGGCAGGATGTTGACGATCTTCCCCGGTGGCGCAGGCGTAACGCGGCCGTGGCCGCCCACCCAGCCCACCGACTTCTTCGGTGGGACCATGCCGGCGAGGCTCCACCTCCTCAGCAGAGCATCGTCGACGCACGAAGGCTCCCACTCGGACATTTTGCAGGCGGCGACGAGCGTAACGAGAATGCGAGTGGAAACAACGGTGATCGCCAGGCCTAACGACGCTAAGGCGAAAAGCGAAGCTAACGAGCTCTCGCGCGCGACAGAAGGGCCAAAGATGAGAAGCAAGGAAGCTGGGTGAAAACGCGAAGTTACTGCGCCCTTTTCTTTTATAGGGCCCGAGCGATTACTACGCCCCTCACGATCGGCCGTGGAGTAAATGCGCGATCGCAGGAATAACTGCCCGATCATGGGGCCGCGTCCTGATGCGCACCCGAGCCGTGCGCACCCGATCCACTGACGAGTGGGCCCGGACCGAACCTCGCCGCCTCCGCCGCGGCCAAGACTGTAACGATTACTCCGACAAGACGGCTGCCAGAGCACGCCTGGTAGGCGACGTGACGCGGGCGCGCGAACCGCCTTGTCCCTGGCGTCGTCCGATCAAGTTCAAATTAACCGCTCGGATCGACCGACGGTTCAAATTCCTGAACGGTCCGATTGCCCTCCACGTGGAGGCACGGAAGCCGCCCGATCCCCGTAACCGTCGTGGCGGATTCGAATAAGGGGAGGCGAGCGAACGAAGCCCCCTACGATTGGCTGACTGACGGCTGAGGCCATTGGTCCAATCTGAATGTTCGGGCGCTGATCATAGCCAAGCCTAGACGCGACGCCGATCATGGACAGGAACCGCATCGAACCGGTCCGACCTAGGCGCCACACCGAAAGATCGAAATCGACCTCGGCCCGACCCCCGACGGTCAGAACGACGCGTGCATGCAAAACAAAACCCCTAATGATCGGCTAACCGACAGCCGAGGCCATCTGGCCAATCTGAACAATCGGACACTGATCATAGTCTTGTCCTAGGCATGACGCTGATCACGGACAGGGACCACGTCGAAACTGGCCCTTTCCAGGCGTCTTCCCGAATAGATGGTCCGACCTCGACCATCAGCACGACGCTTAGCTGGCGCCTCGGATCGCCACTAGGCTCGAGGGCTAGGCCTACGAAACGAATCCGATATGATCGATCATCGATGAATGATGGTCCACGCAACGCTTCAGCCCACGACCGACCCTCCGGATCGCTCGAGGGCTACGCCCTACGGGCGCGCTCACGCGCCCCCGTAGGATCAACCATCGACGAATGATGGTCCGCGCAACGCTTCAACCCACGACCGACCCTCCGGATCGCTCGAGGACTCGGGGGCTACGCCTTACGGGCGCGCTCGCGCGCACTCGTAGGAGCAGAATGAGCCTCGAGGGCGACCAGCCCAGCGCCGCCTCAACCGGAGGTCGCAAATGGTGCCTGGCTCGGGGGCTGCTGTCGAGGTCATGTACCCCGGATACCTGACAGCCGCGCTCGTACGCGTGAAACTCCGGATTAGGGGTCGAGCGACCACGCGATTCGACCCCCAAAACGACGATCTACGACGGCCAAGTCTTGAGGCACGCGAAGACTTTGATCTCTGAGAACCGACCCCCAGGGAGCGACCCCCGGGGAGTAGGTACGGTGTAATAGCGCATTTACTTCGGTGGTCAACAGTCATCCGTTCCGACGAGACGCGACGGGATTCACCACGACGACACTTCAGCAGAAAGCTGCAACGGCTGCTGGACAAGACACGACAGCATTGTAGCCGGCACAGCAGTGCCAGACAGGCACCATAGTGCCTGCCGCTGCGCACGACACGACGTGTCACGACCACGCCTGGACGAAGCAAAATGAAGGCGGCAACAGCGGAGACGCCCTCTATATAAGGAGGACCCGGGGAGCAGTAGAACGACACACGACAACAGAGAACAACAAAAAACACACTGAAGAACACCACTAGCATCCAGGGTTCTTGCATCCCACCGAGCAAGTACCCACGTCCATTCGCCTCTTTCGACCCGCTCTGGATCCTCTCGCGAAGAGAAGATCCGCCCTTGTATCGTTATCATCGAGATAACCCGCTCCCTGGACTTAAGGTATTACACCGCTCAAGGTGGCCCAAACCAGGTTAAAAATCTCCTTGAGTCTTTTCTAGACTAGGCCACATCGAATTCGAAGGCACACCTCCCCTACGATCGAATATTTACTGTGCCGGTGGTCAGAACGCTGACAGGTTCAGTTATTACACACTGGTTTCTGATGAAAACATGAGCCTAGAGGGACGCCGTTGCTTTACGTGCGACGCAACGATCGCGGGCTCGGCAGACAAGAAAACAATGGGGCAGCGTGAGGCTGGCACCTGGAAGATTTGAGGACCACGAACCTCATCACCAATACGTAAACAAAATATAGATAGGTCCCAAATAAAAAGAGAGGAAAACAATTCTTCCATGATGTCAGTCACAAGTGGGATCAACCCAATTGGGTTGCTGCCACCTAGATGAAGGAAATGTTTGTTACGCTCGGATTGGGTCAACATACACACGCACATCCATGTATAGAAGTAATCGTTAAAACCGGAAGTTCTAGTTTCGGTAGAAAAACAGCAGCACCTGCTTACCCAAGTCCGTGAGGGACCCCGTGCAGACCCCCGTGCAGACGAGAACTTCCTATGGATTGATCTAGGCTTAGTCAAACCAGCTAGAACTTCTTCACCGCTACCGGGATGGGAGAAAAAGTGAAGTAGGGTTGAGAGAGAGGTAGGGTTTGAAAAATGTAAAGTAATTTAATAAATGATGATTGGGATGCCCTCAATCGACCGTGACTCTCTCTTTATATAGAGGTGAGGTGGCCTGCCCCGTGGAGAGCCAGTAACTCCAACAAATTGACGAGAAATCAAAATTCAAAAGCTTTTTCAAAAAGCTGTCAAAACAGAAACTTTCAGTTTACCAAACCGAAAATTTCAGTTTTGTCGGGGCTTCAAATTAACTACGAAATACACTCATTTTGATTATTTTGACAAAGTCTACACCAAGGACTCTTCAATAGCGCCATGCGGCCTCTTCTTCCTCTTTGTCCAAGTAATTCTTCGACCCTTCGTGCAAAACATTAGCTCATTTACCCCGACATGGTCCGGCAACCAGAAAACATGTTTTAACCATTAAAACGCCAAAAATTAGGTTAGCCTTCGGACTGCAAAAAACTTTGTTTAATCAAAACCGGAACTTCGAGTTTGGCATACAGGAACTTCCAATTTTGCCCTTCGGCATGGCGCCGGATACTCCGGTGTCTTTCTAAGCCAACTTCCAGAGAAGGTTTGTCAGATACTCCGACGAAAGGCCAGACATTCCGGCGGTGACTTAGCCATTTTCAGGCTATCTACCCTGCGAAAACCAAAACTTCTTCCAGTTTGGGATACCGGAACTTTCGGTTTTCCCTGAGTACAATTTTTGGTTGTCAACATATGCTCCTCTATTTTTTTATAACTTGCGTACCATATAACATTTTGTGAACCAAAAAATATCTAAGGATGATGGTTCGTGAATACACCGGCCATGACACCACTTAAGCAGCGATATTGATTATATCGGTCAAAATCCCTTAATTATCTTGCCACATACTTGGGTAATATTTCTTCAAATATCTACCATTTAAGGCTCTTGGTAGGCGATTCCCTTGCAAAGTTTCCACCATGTAGATATTTCTGGCTATAATTCTCACTAACCTATGTAGCCCTTCCTAACTCGGAGACCATTTCTCAAACTTGTTGCTTTTTGAACCAATGTGCAGAATTGTTTTCAAAACTAATTTGCCCACTTGAAAAGTTTTAGCTTTTACCTTTTTTTTGTAAGCTCTAGCAACTCAGCCTTTATCCCTCTCTATGGCTCTTAAAGCATTCACACGCAACGGACAGAACAACATCTTGTCCATAAACAAATCCATAAGGTGTGACCCTAGTGGCTCCATGTCTAGAAATACGATGAGGCCGTAAAACTTCTGACAAGATCTCGTGCCATCTCTTAGAGTTATCTTCTATTTTCTTCTTGATAAGTTTGATGAAGGTTTTATTACTAGCCTCGGCCTACCCGTTAACCTGAGCATAATATGGGGATGAATTGAGCAACTTAATTTTGTAAGATTCGACAAACTCACGAACTTGGCTAGAAATGAAAGAAGTACCTTGATCCATAGTCGTGGAATACCGAATCTATGTATGATATGTTTGGTGATGAATTTAATTATCTCTTGGTGAGTCATATTCTTGAGTGCAACTGCTTCGGCCCATTTCGTGAAGTAGTCTGTGGCAACCAACACGAAAGAAGGAGGATGCATTTGACCCACAAAATCCAGACCCCATCCTCGAAATGGCCATGGTTTGATAAAAGGATTCATCATAACAGTGGGTGTCATCTGAATATTACCAAACTTTTAGCATTCTTCGCACCTTTTGTAGTAGCGGAAACAATCGACAATTATGGTTGACCAGTAGAATTTGGACCTTCTCAATAGCCATTTCATCTTAGGGGCCGATTGATGCGTACAACAAATGCCTTCATAAACTTCTCCTATGGCCACCTTAGCTTCATCATCACCTAAACATTTCAAGAGCAAATCGTCTCTTGTTCGGCGATATATGTCATTATTAATCACAATATACTTGAAAGCCATATGCTGAACTTTTCTCTCAACCTTCTGATTGAGGTTATTAATATAATCAATTATGGGAGCCCTCCAATCCATTGATTCGGGTTTCACATCTTTTACATCATTAATAGCCGAACTCTTAGCTTCTTTGTGAAGGTTTTGGCTTTTTTTGGACATCAATTATTCAACAATCGCAAGTTTTCCTTTGCTGATGTTATAACCAGATGCTTGCTGAGCTAAATCATTAGTTCTAGCATTCATTTGCCTCGAAATGTGGTGTATGTGGAATTCATCCATATTTTTTGTGATGTCTAAGCATTTATCCAAACAAGCATTCAAGGACCCCTCTAAACATTGGAAATCCCCAGTAACTTGCCATACTACTAATAACAAATCACCAAATGCAGAACAATAATGCTTCATATTCGACCCGATTGTTAGTACAATGGTACTCTAATCGGTTTAAAAATTCAAAATGATCATCACGAGAAGAAACTAGTACTACATCAACACCTTGGCCCTCTCTACAAACCAATCCATCAAAGTACAACTTCCATGTAGTAAAAGTTATGTAACCAAACTCTATATCATGCTCTAAATCAATTTGATGTTCAACAATAAAGTTTGCAACAATTTGACCTTTCATAGATTTTAATGACTCATAGGTCAAATCATATTCAATCAAAGACTGCGCCTATTTACCAAGCCTCCCACTAGATATTGGCCTATGTAGCATATATTTGATGACATCAGTTTGACATGCAACAACACAATAACTAGATAGTAAATAATGTCTTAATTTGATGGAAGCATGATATAAGGAAAAATATAGCTTCTCGATTAGAGTGTACCTCATTTCGGCATCTATCAACCTCCAGCTCACATATGTGATCACATACTCCTTTCCTTCGTCTTCTTGTGTTATAACAGCACCAACCATATTGCCCTCCACTGCAATATAAAAATGAAATGGGGCTCCACTTCTAGGTGCCCTTAGGACCGGCAGAGAGGATAAGTATTCCTTGATGTTATCAAAAGCCTCTTGTTGTTTTGCCCCCAAGTGAATTTGGCTTTATTCTTTAGCCGAAAAATAGGAGTAATTGAGTTGACCTTCTCGACAAGTTGACAATTAACCTACACAAGTAATTTACTTTACCTAAAAAGCTTTGTAATTCTCTCTTACATGTAGGTGATTGCACTTGCTTGATCGCCTCTATTTTCTTTGGATCTATCTCTATGCCTTTTTCATGAATAATGAAACCTAGAAACTTGCCAGCCGATACACCAAAAAACACATTTAAGTGGGTTCATCTTCAGACCGAAGCGGCGCATTCAGTCTAAAGCAAGGCACAAATCAGCTATGTAAGGGTCTAGGGCAGCCTATTTGATTACCACATCATCTATATAGACTTCTATGATGACACGGAGCAAATCATGAACAATAAAGTTCATAGCTCTCTGATATGTGGGACCCATATTCTTTAGCTCAAAAGATATGAAAACCCACTCAAACAATTCTACAAAACCATGGAATCTAAAAGTGATTTTAAATATATGATCTTCAGCCATAAAGATTTGATTGTAACCCCCGTTCTAGTCGAGGAAACTAATCACTTTATGGTTGGAAGCATCATTGATCAATATATTGGCTATAAGCATAGGATACTCATCTTTGGAAGTGGCTCTATTCAAGTTTATGAAGTCAATGCAAACACTTATCTTACCCGTATTTTTCTTCTCATTGGATATGATGTTGGATATCCACTCCGCATACCTGCAAAGTTTTATAAAATTCGCATCAAACAATCAGTTAATTTTTTCTTTAATCTGATTATGCATATCCAGATTAAACCTTCTCATCGGTTGTTTGAGGGGCCTAAAACCAGATTTGATAGGAAGCCGATGCTCAATGAGCTCGTAGCTCAATCCAAACATTTCATTATAAGACCATGCAAAGTAGTTCACATACTACTTTAGGAGCTCAATTAGTATCACTTTATAATCGGCTCTTAGATTTTTGTTTACAAATGTCGACTTTGCATTAATGTCATTTTCAAGATTGACCTCCTCTAAAGGATCGGCCGACGTAAACCCTTGTCCCAATTCGTCCATGTCTTTTACCTCCACTATTGCTTCACACATATCGTTCTTGCTAGACCAATAGTGTTCCACCCTCCTTTGCAACCAATCTAGATTCGATTCTATTTAATCACATTATATGATTGAGCCGATTTTTCATCGGCTTTACATTGACGGGTACAAAACCATCTCTAGTCACACTAAAAAAGTCAAAACCTGTCAAATCCAATTCGGATAAGCACTTAACAGTATCATAGGACAACGAACATGAATCGGCCGTAACAACACAATCTGATACATCTGCATGAACAACTTCTACATTATCACCAACCCATTGTATTAAGCCCCGATGTAATGTAGAGGTAACACACTTGTTAGATTGAATCCAATCATGCCTCATGATCAGGCTATAACCTCCTCACACATTGGCGATGAAGAAAGCGATAGCCATGATCTTGCTCTCAACGGTGAGCTCTATAGAAACGACCCTTTTAGCCTTGATAGGATATCCAACTCCCACATCGTTCAGAGTCATGTTGGTTCAGATGAGCTCGTCATCGGTCTTATCTAGCTTCTTAAACAAAGAATATGGTATTAGGTTAACAATAGCACCTTCATCTATAAGCATGCGAGAAATCGATCTACTATTGATATGACCTTTCACATAGAGGTTTCAAATAGTTATCCGATTCTTTGGGCTTTTTGAAAACGGCATTTTTCAGCCCAAAATTGAATTGTGCGATAAGCTCTTCTTCTTTCACGAGAGAATAATTGGAAAGAGATAAGCAAATAGTGTTGATGTCTATACCATCTCGAGGTAGTGTTGGCTCGTAGTCTAGAAGATCATCATCAAACTCAGACATATCTACATCACCTGCAAAAGAAATAACAGCAGAGTTCTCGACCTGTACAGAACTAGTACAAATCGGAACTTCTGGTTCAGAAACCGGAGCTTTCGGTTCTGGCTCCGAAGCTAGAATCTTCGGCTCCTCTGGTGGCTCGGTCTTTTCCTTGACTCTCCATTGCTTACTCTGAGGCATCATTGATTTTACTTCGTTAAAAACATCCTCCCTCCATTTCTCCAAATCCCACTCTCTTATTTCATGGAGGCTTAGCCTTTGTAGCTTCTTCTTTTGCGTGAGGGTCAAGCCGGAGGGACAGCACCTCGACTGTGTGTACCTCGTGAGCTCCTTTCTACTACTCTCATCACGAGTAAGGGGTGTAGAGCTACATTGTTCCACATGGACTGGAGTGTCTATCACAATCTGTCCACTAAAAGCTCCTCCAATCTTAACATCGGTAGTGTCAATCTTACTGAAACCTCCAGATGTGGCTTCTTGATCTCCAGCAGTCCCAATAGCAGGCTTACTTCCCTCTTTTTCAATTTTTATCCTCCATTCTTGCTTAGGAGGAGTGTTAGACTTTTCTAGAAAAACCGAAACTTCTGGTTTGCCAAACTGAAACTTTTGGTTTGCCAAATCAAAACTTTCAGTTTTGCTGGCGAGTAAAATGAGTACTGTCTTCCCTATGATCGATGGATTGGCTTCCTAACCGGTCATGAATAGAACCAGAGAGCCATTGAAAAAGGGTCTCCTTTGGCATATGCCACCCCAGATGAAAAGGCGGTGGTGGCATTGGCGGCCTAAGCATCCATGACCCCGCGTAAAGACTCCACACCGGAAACGACAGGAGTAGGAGGGAACCATGGTGGTGGTACCCCAAACCCATAAGGAGGAAGAGGCCCATGAACATCCACTGTTTGTCTCACCTCCTTCCTAGGCGGGCTACTATCCTCTTTTTGTGGTGACCTTGGTCTTTTTATTGATCAATTGTGTAAATCGGTCTTTTGACTCTTGTACATGACCATAAGACGGTCAAAGGTGCTTTTAGACCCTATCTTCTTGTCCATAGCCTTGCCTTGGTTCACTTTCCATTTGTCCACTTTAGGATTTTTTGGTTTAATCATTTTGGGCTTCTGAGCAAAACCGAAAGTTTTGGTTCGGAAAACTAGAAGTTTCGATTTTCCTAAACAGCAGGAACAACCGTTTCCTTGGCCTTTTGCGGTTGCCCCCCAGATGCAAAACCTTTGATGGTGACTTTGATAGATTCTCTACCATCGGGGAACTTTTCCAATGCCACCTTTCTTGAAACAATTTTCTCCCCTATCAGGGATGGTCTTTCATCACCCATGATCACATACTTCCCTTGAGTTATATCAGCTTGACTTGGTCGAATCAACAATTTGATATTGATATCGAAGGTATTAACAGGGAAAGGGTGCTTGTCCACTTGCATCTCTTTGAGACTCAATCATCCCTCATTAAAGGCCTATTGGACCTGTCGACGAAAAACGTTGCAATCGTTAGTGGTGAGAATAAGAACTGTGCTATTTACAATATGCCCTACGTTTTAATTCATCCGTCGGAGGCAAAGTGTATGCAATATTGATATACCCACCTTTGTATAATTCATCAAATATTTTATCGCATTTAGCTACATCAAAGGTGTATCTCACATCATCTTTCTGATTCTTATGAACTGGTTTGAGTGAATCACAAGCAAATGATTTGGCTTTATATGACCAAATAAATTCAGCAGCCAAGATGTCATTGGAGTCATCATCGAAACTATCCGAATCGTACTCAACGACGTGCACATTGTGGTGGGCATTATAGTCATGTTTCACTTCTTTACTTCGGCTTTCTTGTGCCGAATCTCTTTGTTGGAGTTGGACGAGAGTGAGAAATCATTCCCCTCCATCTTTTCCTTAAGGTGAGACCGTAAGCCACTAAAAGCTAGATCAGCTAGATCCTTTTCGAAAATTGTCAAATTAAAACATCGCTTCTTAACATCTCTAAACCTCTGAATAAAATTGATAACGGTTTCAAATGTGACAATTTCAACTCATTATCCTCAAAATAAAAATGATCATGAAATCTACGCTCTATGGACTCCCACATATAAATGGAACTCGGGGACAACGATGAAAACCATGAGAAAGCAATTCTAGTTAGTGACAAAGAAAACAACCGCACTTTCAGGCCTCCTTTGGAACACGGGAATTTTTCCTGTTTCCTGCGTTTTTCTTGTGAAATTGAACTGATTCTTTTAAAATTCCTGTGAAGTCCTGCATTCCAAAGGAGGCCTCAATGTATCACTAGAACTCGCTTCCCCTAATTGAGCAATGTATTGACTAATGTGCTCCCAAAGACTTTTACTATCCTCGTCATTAAATTTAACAAAATTAGGAACACGCCATCCGCTAGGATATGAGACCGAATCAAGATACGTAGGGTAAAGTTTTTGGTAAATCTGGTCCCTCCATTAAGGTCTACCTCTAGCGTTTTATGAAATTGCTTTCTCAAATTTTCTTTAATAAAAGCAATGCATTCTTCCATGTTGGTAATGAGTCTTACGAGGTGAGGCATGCATGTTTGCCTTCATGATATTTAATTGCTCATTGTGCATGTGGCCATGAGGAATGCTTGTACCGCTAGGTGAGATAGGTGAGGTGCTATAAGTGATGGTACAATATGTTTGGACAAAATCGGCCAATTCGTTCAATCGGCTACTTGCCCGATTAAGAATGCTAGTAATTGACTTTATGCTAGTAGGAGGCACTACCAAAGCATTAGTTTGCACATGAGGTTGAAAACTAGTTTGTCCACTAAACGAACTCCCCGACATACCATACAAAGGTTGATCTATGCTAGGCGCATGAGAAACCGATGAGCTATTAGATGGATCTACATATGCAACATGAGCAATAGATGATGCAACACCAACGTTCTTTAATGACTTTGACAAATTATCTTGAATCATATGTTGCATGTCATTAGCAAAGATTTTTTTTTATGTCGACAAAATAGTATAAAAGATCTTCAAAAGTAACAGGAGGGTGCGAAAATGTTCTCACAAGCAGCACTCATGGCTGCATCGTTGGAGACGGGCGGAAGAATGGCTTCTTTGACTTGAAAGATCACCCCTTGACGGTCCTTTTTGAAGCACGCCAAAAACTATTGAAGCTGCCGATCTTCCCATGCCTTTCATTGCTCCTCGAAGGCTTTTTGACGCTTTAGGAACGCCTTGCGAGCCTCTTTGGTACCTCCTCCCAAGACGGCACAACGATGTTTGTCGGCAAAATCTCGAAAGACATAATGCAAAAACGATGATTCCGTTTGTGCAACCGGAACCTTTCGTCCCTAGTGGAGTCGCCAAAAAGTGTGTTGACACTCGGATCGAGTCAACACACGCGGGCACGTCCGTGTGCAGAAGTAGAACGGAGAGATCGCTAAAACTGGAAGTTTTGATTTTGGCAGAAGAACAGCAGCACCTGGTTACCTAAGTCTGCGAAGGATCTCTTACGGATGAGGGTTTCCTAGGGTTGGTCTAGGATCGGTTAGGCCAGCTAGACCCTCTTCATCACCACGGGGACGAGAGAAGAAGAGTAGCGTTGAGAGAGAGGGTAGGGTTTGAAAAATGTAAAGTAACTTGATAAATGACCTCAATCAGCTGTGAGCCTCTCTTTATATAGAGGTGGGGTGGTCTGCCCCTGTGGAGAGCGGGTGACTTAAACAAATCGGCAAGAAATCAAAATTAACTACGAAATACACTCATTTAGATGATTTTGATGAAGTCTACACCATGACTCTTCAATAGCGCCATCCGGCCTCTTCTTCCTCCTTGTCCAAGTAGTTCTTCGACCCTTTATGCAAAACATGGGCTCATTTACCCCGACAAAGTCTAGCAACCTGAAAACATGTTTTAACCACTAAAACACCAAAAATTAGGTTAGCCTTCGAACTGCAAAAAACTTTGTTTAACCAAAACCAGAACTTCCAGTTTGGTATACTAGAACTTCCGATTTTGCCCTTCGGCATGGCGTCGGATACTCAGGTGTCTTTCTAAGCCAACTTCTAGAAAAGGCTTTTCGAATACTCCGGTGAAAGGCCGGACACTCCAGCAATGACTCTCCAGCAATGACTTAGCCATTTTCGAGCAATCTACCCTGCGAAAACCAGAACTTCCGGTTTGAGATATCGGAACTTCTAGTTTTTCAGTGTAATTTTTGGTTGTCAACAAGGTTGTAGTAAATTCAACAGGCCACGATCTCTCGTCTTCCTCTTCACCCACCACCGATGTTAACAACAACCAAAGAAAACCACTTGAAAACCCAATTCAAATTTAAATAAAATTTAATCAAATAATACAGTAAACTGTTCAGCTATACTGGTTTATATGGGAGTTTTCAATTTACCGAAAGGTTTTTTTGGTTTACTGGGAAAAATTGTGAAACCGAGCCGTTACTTCACCTAACTGCTCAGTTTCACCGGTTGCTGGCTTTTTATTTTTCAATTTTTTTGAATTTTAGTTTTTTTTAAAAAAAAAACTAGTGAACCAGATTGAGAAATTGATTCGGATATGCTTTACCGAAAACAACAAAATCGGTCCAGTTTTGACTATATCATTCCCACCACCTCCTTCTCACCTCTCCACGGAAACATTTATGATTGTTTAAATTCAAAGACGTCGACAGGTTGTTTGGTTTAGAATCTTTATTTTTTTCCTAAGACTTTCCTTGTATTACTCTATATGCATGTCGTAATTTCTACATCTATGGCCTATCAATGTTGGTTACTTTTGCAATCTATCCTATTCTGTATCCAATGATGCATCCATTTCTTAGAATTCTTGAAAAACACTAACGCTTTATTGGTTGATCATTTTGCACCGAATGTGTGGATCTGCGCTTTATTAAGGTCTTATTTAGCAGAGCTTTCAGCTCCTAATTCTCAGATAAAATCAGAGAAGCTCTGCCAAACAATATTTTTTAAAAACTGATTTTTGTCTGATTCTGTAAAGTGATTCTTCTAAATGAACTAAGGGAAAGAGATAGCTTCTTCTGGTTCTTTTTGGTTCTATGAAGTAATTCTCTATCTTAATACTAGAAGTTTATCCTTAAAAAAGCACTTTCAGCTGCATAATAATTACTTAATAGAAGAATCAGTAGTGAATCTAAGAGCTATGAACTCTACCAAAAGAGGCCTTCACTTATGCCCCCTTGTCCTTTACTTTCTTATATTTTTAGCAGCCATCATGTTATGCCGTTACTTCCTTCACTACTAAATTGTTGACATCTTAATTTTTAACATTATCTTTAACTATTTATCTTATTAAAAATTAATTAAATATATAAAATTATGAGTTAAGATTAACTTTAATGATAAAGTAAATTATAATAAAATATATTATATTCATCAAACTTTTTTGAATAATATAAATAGTCAAAATTGTTGTTAGAAGTAAATAGCAACAATTTAAGAATAGAGGGAGCATTTTTTAATGGAGTTTTGCATTTTTCACGCTGTCAGACCATATGCTTCTTCTTGGAGATGTCAACGAAGGCCCACACTATCACGATATTGTATTGCTTAGATATTTGCTCCGAGGCCATCGGTAAGAACAATACAGCCTGTAAGATTATCATATTCTACGATCTATTGATCGGATCAGAGCACTCCATTTATCATTTATCTGTAACTAGTTCAGCGTCCGTGCTTCGCCACAGAACAAAATATATTTATTGGCTGAAGATCATAAGCAAATTAAATTCAGCAGAATAAAGCACTCATACATTTGGGACTCTTTTGTTCTTCAAGTCGTTTTTGCTTGAATTATCATTCTCAGTGCAATACATGATGCTATCATGACACATTTGTCGTGTCCTCATTTTTGTTTGAATTATGATCATTCTTAGTGGTAAACAAGAAGCTTGTAAATTAAGGAGCTGATCCTCATCCATGTACAATTTTGTTAAAGGTTTAGACAACATCAGATATCTGGTGAGACAACTTGCCTTAGACGTCACGAAACTGCTTGCCTTCTACTTGAGAAAAACTTCCGGTGTCTGAGTGAAACGAAATTTGCAACCTGTAAAATATCAAAATCATGAAAAAAAAATCAAAATGACAGTTATGGAACAATACGAAGTTTAAACTGTGAAAACAGGCTGGGTTCTTATAACAACCATTCAGCCCCCATTTGGAACGTGGGATACATTCTTTCGCGTTGTTTAGGCACATGCCATTATCAGCAAAGAACCCAAACATTTCGTCTCCTTTAGTTTCTCAAAGTAATCCCAATGTCAACTTTGTAATCATAGTAAATAAATAATGAGACAAATCATATACTGTTTAACAAACAATCTTTGCAAGTATAGGTGTTTGAGCAGTGCAGAGATTATTTGCAAAGAAATGTTAGCTTGATGCTTTCTTCCTGATAGCTACACTTAAAATTGCGTTCATGATTATCTGGCAACTGAGGGAGAGATGGGGAACATAGACAACTTATTTGAGCAATTCAGCAATAATTAATTAGCTTTGTAAGTTGAGATGCAACCAAAATGGGACACATATAACTTCAGAACGCAGCCTATACATATATGCACAACATGAGATCAGTATGTCACTCAAGGCTTTCTTAAAATGGGATTCATGCACCCCATGTCATTTCATAATTGCAGTTTTTTTGTTGAAATTAAATTTCACTAAATTTCGTATCTTAATTCTAATCTTTGGCAAGTAGGCTCAGCCAGTTGGTTTAAAAAAAGAGAAACAAAGAAACAAGAAAAAAAAAAAAAGACGAAGCTTTCCTTGCACTGCCGCTTCGTCTAGGCGACCCTCTTCTTAATGTATCTTCTATGCATCATTTTTCAAAAATTTACGTGAAAAACAATGTCATTCGAATCATTAAAAAAAACATTTACTGATAGGAAGGATATGGTTCTTTGCCCAAGCTAGAGTGAAAATGTACACAGAATAAGGTAGGCATAAGTACACAACAGCGGTAAAATACTTAAATCAAGAATAGTTGCTGGCAAGAACAAGCGATTATTATGAAGTGCAAATGGTGGACTTGCAAAATGCAAGCTGAATGAAGAATAAGATACGAGGAGTTGTCGCATCAGCTAGCTGGCCCATCAAAAGGAATCCTATTAGCTTCAAAATTCCTCCAACCTGCACTCAAACAAACACAAGTTGATCACTCTTCCTTTACTGACAGTTTCGTTGGGAAGGGGCATGCCGGCTTGAGATCACCGCTCAAGAGCCTAGAACAGCAAACAGGTAGCAGAGATAGGTAGGTAGGTACCCATCGAAGATGGGAGGCCGTGAAGTAGTCTAAAGCGCCTCACCCACTAATCCCCATCAATCCGCCTGGAGGTCTACTGCTGTCGTAGTCCGCCCGCGGCGTCGTCGCCGGATCGGCCTCGCCCCTCCCCTTTACCCATCGCCAGATCAGAGAGAGAGAGAGAGAGAGAGAGAGAGAGAGAGAGAGGGGGAGCACCTCACGTTTAGGCGTCGCCGCGGAGCAATGGATCCCGAGGAGGACGCCGCCGCTGCTTGCTCCCGCAATTGGGGGAGGACCGAGAACTCGAAGCCAGGATCGCGTCTCAGCGGCGTGAAACATTGCCTGCGGCGGCAGCAGGGAAGAACATCGGCGGCGGTGGCGGCGAGGGCCCGTGGGGTTGTCCGAGCGTGTGTGCGGAACCGTCCGATGAAAATCAACGGCCGGGATCGGCCGAAGGCAGAAAGGCCACTCTACGTGTATCATTATAATTTTACATACTTTAAAATATGCTACTAATGTTAATGTAAATAAATAACATGTGAGTTTAAATGATATATTTTAAATTTTAAAAAATTATAATAACATTTATCAAATTAATCTATTTTTAAAAAAAGCAGAGATATCTCGTTGGGTGACAAAGATGCAAAAGAATCTAGTAGGACTGTAGGAGCGGGAATCTTCGGTGACGCCTAGGGTAACGCGCGGACAGTTTGCCGCCGACCCTGCAGAGCACATTCAATTTTTTATTGGGCTTTTTGTCAGCCCACCCACGATGCACTGGATCATTTTTCTGTTTTCTGTTTTTATTTTTTATTTTCTCTTCTTTTATTATCTTATTATCTTTCATATTTTATTTTTTAATATTCTTTTGTTATTTTCAAAATTTACATCTTTCCTTTTATTTATTTTTCTCTTTTTTTATTACAGTGATGTATGCATTCAGTGAAATGTTTAGAATTATTTTATTACTTAGAAAAAAATTAATTTTACTAATGGAACAATTATCTTTTACTACTATAACATTTTGTTTTCACTACTGAATCTTACTACTAGAACATTCAATTTATTACAACATGATTCTTTATATTATTTTCAAAATTTATTTTTTTTCTTTTTATTTATTTTTCTCTTCTTTTTATTAATCTAATGTATGCATCTGTTGAAATATTTAAAATTCATTTTATTACTAGAACAATTATATTTACTACTAGAACAATATTACTATCAAAACATTTTATTTTCACTACTAGAACATTCAATTCATTACGACAATTTTTTAAAAAAAAACTTTAAAATTAATTTAAAAAATAAAAAATATAGTAATGTGTGATCTCATTTTGTTGCATTAATTTAAAAAAATATGATTATCGATTTTAAAAATGAGCGATGATTTAAAAGAAAATTTGATTTAAATGTTAAAATCATTTTAGTTGTAACTTGGCCCAGCAGATCTTATCCTTCATGCAGCCTATGCAGCGCAAAAGAGGCCGACGCAGCCCAAAAGGTGTGGTCGGAGAGGGGCTGGAAAATTACCCAAGCGTTGGCTAGCAAGACCCTGTAGCACAGATGAAGTGTACTTCCTTCAGTGTAAAAAAAAAAGAAATTGATTTGGACAACAATAAGGTCTTCAAAATATAAATTTGACTCTTATTTTTTATAAAAAAATAAAATGTGACATATTTATATTTTTATGAAAATAATTTTTAACACAAATCTAATCATATGATTAAAACATTTCTAAACAAATTTAAAATATTTGTAATTTATATTTTAAATGTTTGATCAAAATATTGTCTAAAACGACCTCGTTTTTAACACCTGTGAGACTACTATATGGCTTTAACGCATCAAAGTATAGATATCATTGGGCATGCCAAACTGTAAGAAACCAATGAAAAATATGTTTCCTTGAAGCCCAAAGAGGACAGGGAACTCTTCCCCATGCATGCCTTGGAAGCTAGTAGTATCCAATCTAAATTATTTATATTCACTTGCACTGCTAAGAAGCTCATTGTTCTGCACGGGAACTTCTTGCATCGCGATCAACCATGCTCTCCATGTTAATGCCAACTTCATTCCTCAAGAATTTTGAGTACCGGCTGTCTCGGCAGTTCCGTGTTCTGAAAATCGACATGGTACAGCCCGCACGGCGAAGAATATCCTGCCAGGAGTTCGAACACGTCCAGGAATGACCAAACGAAGTAGCCTTTCACATTGGCTCCGTTCGTGCAACAGCAGTAGAACTCAATATATAGACAAAAAATCTTTAATTTGTTCCGAAGCAGATACAATCAAAAACTTGTTTATGCATTCTATAAAGATTAGAGACAAATACCTGAGCGACATGAGCGTGCTACCGATGTAGCCACTCAGGTACTCCACTCTGTTATGATTACAGATAGAGTCGTTGATCAACTGCCCATATCCTGAATCGAATGAGATAGGAGAATGAAACAAAATGTCAGAACCGTCAGAGCATCAAATGGATCTAACAAAATAATGTAGTTATGTAGGTACTGGATTAAAAAGATCCATCACTTGCCATTTTCTTGCACATATACAGTAACGTTGTTGTAGGTGTCTGCGAGGTACTCGAGCATAAGTTGCAGCCCCAGAGGATCGCTCGGCAGATTATACGGGACAAACTGCGCCGAAAAGTAACATTAAAAACTTCTTATTATTTTTACAGAGACAGGGAAAGAAACTTTTATATAGTGCATAGTTGGACATGCAGTTTAATCCAGCCTACATTCTACAATGTACCTGACCACTGGGAGGATCATTTTTAGAAACTGCAACAAGAACACAAGCATATGTTAGGACAAACAGAGTTTTTCAAGTTCAGCAAACTCTCTATACCGGCTGTTCTCAGTCACTTGTGGTTAGACCTTGGACTTACATCTGAATGCAGTCGTGACATCAGCATTGTAGTCCCGGAGCCCAGAGCCCGCGCTGCTGCTCGATCGGTCGCTGATGTACACCGACGCGTAGTGGTTTATGCCGATGAAATCGGTGCACCCACGAAGAATCTCGGACTGTTCTTTCGTGAGCGAAGGAAGCCGGGAGCCGACCACCTTCTTCATGGTTTCAGGGTAGTCTCCATACACCAAGGGGTTTACGATCCTAATCAGTTTCCCAGCAATGCGATTCT
This sequence comes from Zoysia pacifica, assembly GCA_001602315.1. Taxonomy (NCBI): domain Eukaryota; kingdom Viridiplantae; phylum Streptophyta; class Magnoliopsida; order Poales; family Poaceae; genus Zoysia; species Zoysia pacifica. Next base: position 32,793 of record BCLH01001946.1, read on the forward strand.
CATCACCTTCTGAGTGGTTTAGTGGTGATAAATTACTAAGGGAACACTCACCAGCCTATCATGAAGTCCAGTGTTCTCTGCGCTGCTGCCAGGTCTCTAGGGCTCTGCGAGAAAGGGAAGCTCCAGAAGCTGTAGGAGTTGATACCAACGACACCCTTCTGCGTAGCCTGCAGTGATCACGTTGCAGGAGAAGAGCAAACAGATCATCAATAAGCTTAGCCGCATTGATCCGAGGTGTTGTTTTGATGACCAGCAGGAAACAGGTAGCAGCAGCTCTGTTTGCACCTGGTACTTTTCTCTGTAGAGCTTGACGGCGGCGGCGTGCGCCAAAATGGAGTTGTGGGTGACGATGTAGGCCTCCACGGTGCAGTTCCCCTCGGTGCAGTTGGTCCCGAACGGAGCGGAGCAGCGGCACGGCGGGAAGGCGCCGCTGTCGTAGGCGGCGATGGAGATCACGTTGGGCTCGTCCAGGGTGGTCCAGTGCTTCACCCGGTCGCCGAACTCCCTGAAGCACACGTCCGCGTACGCCGTGAAGCCCTTCCTGCGTCGAACAAATCAGTCTCTTTGAAATCTGAAAGAAGAATGGACTCTTTTTGGGTGTTCAGGCAGGGAGAGAAATCTCTCTTACACGACTCTGGGGCTGAGCCAGCCGTGGTACTCGTCCTCCAAGATCTGAGGGAAATCCAGGTGGTACAGGGTCACAATACCTGCAGTAGAAGCATGAAGCCGGCGAGTTCAGGACGTTGACCAAACAGGTTTTAACAGGAGGACGCCTGCATTGCAGACTTAATTTCCCCGTTTGACTAGCTCGTCTATCAGGTTATTGTAGTACTCGAGCCCTTTTGGGTTGATGGGTCATCTTCCTCCTGCACTTTCATTTAGATAAAATGATTACAATTCGTGCAGTTTCAGCATGAAAGATGTCGCTGTCCAAAGCCAGACATCACGTACTCGGAATAAGCCTCGACCAAGAAATGGAGAATCGGGGTAGGCCTCCAGGCCAGTGTCGGCCATCAACTGGACGTCTTCCTGAAAAGCATTCTGGGCTCCTTTGAAACGCAGAATTTCACAGGATTCTCACAAAACTCAGTTCAATTTCATAGGAAAAACAGAGAAAACGAGTAAAATTCCCATATTACAAAGGAGGCCTCAGTTATGAGAATCCCTGAGTAGAAGTTTACAGTAAATTCTCCTAAAAATTTTACATGTAATTAAATAAGTCGCAAGATTTTGTATGAAATATATAACATCGCGCCACACAACATGTGGTAGAAAATGTCCGGGAGTGTGGGAATCTTCTGTGATGCTTAGGCTCCGTATGCAGTTTTCCTCTAATCTATAACTAGGCATATGGGCTGTGCCAAAAAGATGGTTTTTGGCCCGTTTATTTTGACATGGCCCAGACATGGCACAACATAGTCATTACCAGGCCCAAGCAGGCACTCACCTGTTTGCTGGGCTATGACTAGGCTGGAGGTTCAGCACGAGGCCTAGCATGGTATGACCTAGTTTTTATTTTGAAGACACAATAAATGGTGTGTTTTAGTGGTGTGCTCCTTCTTTGTAACTACTTAGGTCATGGGTTCGAGCATTAGGAGGCACATATTTGCACCATTTCACCCATTTTAGCCAACTTGGATTGTTTCCTTCGTGGGTAGACCGTGCCGGCCTGGTCCGTTTAAGCACCAAATGTGCAAGCAAGTCATATTGTCGGCCGACAACTCTGCCCGTGTTGGCACAGCTCGCACGACCCGTCGTACCTTAGTGGGCCGTGTCTGTGGGTGGGTTGTGCCATGCCGGGTCGAGCGGCCTGATTGCCTAGGACTACTCATACCCCTCCCTCATCCTGGGTCTTTTAGCAATCCCACCCACGGCTCACTAGGTTTTTTATTTTTGTATTCTTTTCATTTGTTATAGAGCCTAATAAATTTTCATTTTTTCTCCTTTTATTTTTTTTCCTTTTATCTTTTTCTTTCTTTAAAATTTCTCTCTTTTATATTTTTCTTTTTATTTTTTCTTTATTTCCAAATTTTTTCTTTTTATTTTTTTGTTTTTATTACACATACATCAAAATATTTTTAGAACAATTATTTTACTACTGGAATATTTATTTTTACAACTTAAACATTTTATCTTTAACACTAGTCTTACCGTTGGAACAATCTATTCATTAAAATGGAATATAAATAAAATTAATATAAAAAATAAAACCATATCCGTATGAGATCTCATTGTTTTGTATAAATTCTTAGAAATATGATGATTCAAATTGATTTAAAAATAAGCTATGTTTTGAGGGAAACTTTTTTTAAAGTACCAAGTAAATCCTATTCAACTAATATTTTTTAGGCGCATCTGTAAAATAGGAATCCGCCCCACTAACACCCTGAGATGAAAAAAGCCCGCATAGCAAGGTGGACAGGTGGTATGAGGATGGCTGCGAATTGATATATATAAGCAGGTCATAACATGATGGGATATTTGATTTTTTTTAGAACTGCAAACGTTGATTATGCACTCGGCCGATCCTATATGTCATGCAAATGATGTACTAAATCCTCGAAGCCATTACAATTGGAGTTCTAAATCGTCAATTATTACATAACCCCTGAAAGGGGAACGGAGAAAAAATAAAGACACGCTTTCTATTGTCAGATTAGGTGCGAACCTTGTATTTGTAGTATCCGCCGGCACCCAAGTCGCCCGTGCTCTTATCAATCATCCTTCCTGCATAGCATGTCGTCGTCAGCATTAAAAGAAACTATTTCGATCCGTACAGAGGGACGAAGAAATCGATCACGATTGCGATATGCAACCCGCACAAGTTCAACTACGCACCGGTGACCACCGAATTAATTTTCACCATCACTATATTCGAGTTTAATTTGGAATTGAAAATACCATGAGCTATGTATGGAAAATTATTAACAGACCACACATGCTTACTCTGTCTGTTAAGTTGTTGATGTTGTTGACTTTTAACATGCATCATCTTTGAACATTTATTTTGTTCAAAAAATTAGTTTAAATATAAAATATTATAACTTGTGATTCAACTATTTTTAATGATAAAATAAATTATATATAATAAAATATATAATTTATCAAAAAATTAAATAAGATGAATAGTCAAAATTGATGTTAAAAATTAATAGCGACAACAATTTAAAAAATGGAGAAAGCATGTTAGATGCATGGCGGAGAATGATAGGCAGTCGGCGGTTCTGAGAACGGCAAAGATTAAACATGTTTGTGTATGTTTTGTAGGGAATCCTCCATGTTTGCGTAAGTTAGAGGAATACCTGCATGGGTGAAAGTGTCCCATATGCTCGGGCTCCTTCCATCTTCATCAGTTGCCCCCTCGTACTAAACAGCACAAAATCAATCGTCACACAGATCAAACACCAATCCAGCTTGAAGAAAACTCCGAAAAATCACATCCAAAGCTTCTTTGCCGCGTTGTTGGCCCGTGCGATGAGAGCATCAGCTGTACCTGATACGAGGACGTGCCGGGCCCGAAGACGAAGTCCCTGGGGAAGTCTTGCCTCGTGAAGTTGAGAGCTCGAGCTGCCGTCCCCTCCTGCCATGGCGCCACGAGCAGCAGCTGCTACAGCAACAGGGGGAGGAAGACGAACCTTCAAGTACCAGGAAGGGCCACCATGTCCCTCTCCCAAGTTCCGAACCGAAAAGGAGAGCCGGGCCTTCAGCGATGGACTTGTTTGCGTTCCGCTGCACCGTCCCTGCATCATATTTATGATCTTCCCGTTTAAATGTGAAGGACCGACCGGAGAGATAGATGAGCACATGTGTGGTTGAGTTCGCTAATATTGAGGAATGCATTATGTACTCATGCAGGCATATGTAGTTTATGATATATCATTCTGATCTTACTATATGAAATTAAGCTCATAAAATTCTACTTCACGTGTTTCAAAATTATTATTGTGTTGTTGACTTTTAATATCATCTTTGATCATTTTTTTATTTAAATAATTAATTCAGATGTGTAAAATATGATTAAAATAACTTTAATGAAAAAGTAAATTATAATAAAATATATGATATTCATCAAACTTTTGAATAAAATAAATAATTAAAGTTGATGTTAAAAATCAACGATGACAACAATTTAAGAATGAAGTGAGTATATGATTATTTTTCGAAAATTTTATACACAGTTGGTAACCATCACATGTACTTGTTTTGACTTTTTTTTGGCTTAATTGTAAATTCCACCCAATATCTCAATCCTATTTGATATTCCCCTACAAGTGGAAACCCACGGAAGTTTTGATGCGTATGTGCTTTACCACTGCTCCCTTTAATTTTAAAATATTGATACAGTTAAATTTGAATATCATATCTAATCAATCATTTTATTAAAGTATACTGTTCAAATATATAGAATCATCATTTGTGTTTTAAATACTTTTAATAATAAAATAAATTACTAGAAAGTACATGATATTTGTCATATTTTTTAAAAATAAAATGAATGGTCAAAAAATAAAGTTGTAGTCAATAAAATTAGAGGTAGCGGATCCGAAAATTTTCACCAAGGAAGCCTTCCCAGTTTCTAAAAGAAAGACCTAACCACGCCACGAGAAATTCATTCTATCGATCCAAGGTTCTCAGTTCTATTCTACGGAGGAGTATCTCGGAAGTTAACCTGCCCAGGCTTGTTTGGTTGTTAGGTTAAGAACTATTTTTAAAAGGATTGATTTCCCGTATGGAATAAGTTTAATAGCTTAATTTTTATTTTATAGAGAATTTTATTAGAATGGGAATTAAACAGAATCTATACTTGTATTTTATCTTTCGCGACTCGTTTTCATTGTGACAGAAGATGTGTTTTCATTCCACATAAAAAAAGAAAATATAAAAATAGATTAAATTTAATTCTCACTTTAATGAATTTTTTATAAATAAAAATAAGCTATTAACTTAAAACGACTTATTACATCCCGAAAATCAATCTTATTAAAAATACTCCTACCCCTAGCAACCGAACAAACCCCTCAAGCGGCGGTGATGCAGCGAGCGTGCTTGGCGATGAACCTGCTCGAGCGCATCAACTACCAAGTCGGCGACGGAGCTGGCAGCCAGCGATTACGTGTGTTTGCTGCAACTTGGGTACACCTACGTGAGAAACGTGCCACGCTACAGCTGCTTTTGTCAACTGTGACGCGTAAGTACGTAACGTATCATCACGGATGCTCACCAGCATGCACTTTGGAACGGCGCGACCAAATTATTTAAGGCAGCGAGATTATTCTGTTGACGTCACGCGCCTTTCTCACGTACTCCCTCCGCCGTAAAAAATGATATTTTAGGATTTGATCATGGGATTATAAAGTTCAGAATGACACTTTTCTATAAGGGGATGTTTGGCTTCATAGAAATGAATTGATTTCTATGAATTAGTTTCTATGGAATTAATTTCTTTCAAAAAAAATTGCTGAAAATTAATTTATTTCCATAATTACTTTTTGACTGTATCTGATGTGTACGTGGTTCTCAATCTTTTGTTAGGTCGTGATAACTCTTGATTTTGATAGAGATGCGACACGCAATCGATTCGACCTCAAATCAACACAATTCGAACCCCGCAATCGCAGCACCACTTCTCTAGTTATCAACTATGTACACACGATTAACCTCGTCAAAAAAGCTAATCCCAGTCTGTGAATCGAAGACACAAGCAAAAACAAGAAAGAACGCAACTCAATTGTGAAATCTGAATTCAATCACGAAGTTGAAAAACTAACAAACCTTCAAACGACGAAACTATTTGAAAACAGATGAAAACTAATCAAAACCTATCTCTAATGATGGCGGTTACTGATTATATAGAGTTTTGAACGACTTTAGTGGCAAACCCTAATACTAATAGGCCTATAAAAGATGCACGGCCTAAAGGTCAAAATATAGTGTCACAGCACCGAGGCAGTTTTTGAACATCATTTTGTTTTAACAATTCTCGCTGATTCCGGTCGAATTCGAGGATGAGACCGGTGCCGTTAGAAAGGTTATCTTGTTAGCTTTCCAACAATATCTAAAACGTTCAAAACAGAGCTCGTATAAGAATGGAGCATCCGTTTTAGTGCATGTTGCTACTGGAGTCTGAGTCAGACTCAAACTCGAGTTGTTTGGATCTCCTCCGGGGTCGAACTTGGGGTTTTGATCTTAGCATCTCCAAGTTCTTCTTCATGCCTTTTTTTACTCTCTTTAATGTTTTTAATTATGATAAAGTTTTTAGATAGCAATCTATTCTCAAAAGAAGGAACACATGTGTTTAAGAATGAGCTCACTTCTAATCTCAACTGTCGTGCGTGAGTTTCATCAATACTAATTTGAGGTCTCTTGTGTGTATCTAAAAGAGTGATGTTCTCATCATTTTTCCCTTCTTGTTTTGGAGTCGTTCTCAACTTAAATTCATTATGGAGACTTCGACTCCATCATGCCCTGCAACTTGCATGAAAAGCTAGAGGCCACGGAGGTATTTGAATGCAATTACTTAGTGGCTCAAAGATTTTTATAATCTCATCTTTCTCTCTTTCTTGATGGAAAGCCGTCCTTAGCTTGCTCTCTTAGGTATCATGATACTTCTGCAAATGGTTAGTAACAGAAGTACAAAAATAGTTAGAAAGATTACGATATACAAACATGGCATCTTTGCATACTAAAGCATCACATTGAGTATTTTTATCATAAAAATCAGCAAGATCATTCTTATGGGAAGTCATAAACTATGTTGTCTTAAAAAACCTAAATAAACATGATATGGCATGATATTTTGTATTTTTATCATTTAGTTTGTTATTTATTTTCACGAAGCAAGAGAATTTCAAATTTGAGCAAATATAAACTCTATGCACCATAAACACACCTCTATAATAAGAGTTGCATGTAACATAAAAATGTGTTCTAGTTAACAAAAACAATTCAGCTTTAGAAAATATCGTCCTCTCTACTGTAGCAAGGTCACGAAAAGAATCATATTCAATATATCCCACAGTGTTTGAAGAAGATAGCAATTTCAACTCCTTATTTTCACATGTGATGGGTGTGAAATGTTT
>BCLH01001946.1:39933-63850 GCA_001602315.1 Zoysia pacifica
GTGTTATCATCAGTCTCATCTTAGGCTATGCATGAAACATTGTGTATCTCTTCTTTCTTCATGTATGTATCACTTTCATCTTCTTGTTTGATCTCAATTTTCTGTAAAATGTTAGATGCAATATGAGGTACAGTAAAAAGCTCCTCCTCCAAAGAGTTTTCATCACAACTAGACATAGATTTCAAAGATGTATCAACAAAAAAATTTTCTCATTAAAATTTTAACATCACTCCATGTCCGAGGATATTTTTTTGTTATAATTAAATATTGCCACAAAGTTAGAGCATGATCAACTAATGCACGATCAACATTCAAAAGCTTTCTCCTTTCACTCTTACGGCATTGTTCAAATAGATTATCCATCTCTTTTTCTCAAACAATATATTTAATAGAATCTAAGCCATCATATAAAGAAAGAGATGAACGAATATAATTACTCGTAGAAAGAAATGATGTAGCAATGGTCTTAACCTTATGCGTCTTTGGATCACATGCGACATCTCTTTGCGGGGATTACATCTCTGGATTACATCTCTTAAACATTTTGTTCCAAAACTCAATGTGTTTTTTATAGTTTGTCTCAAAATTATTGAGGTCTCTTTGCAAAGCAGGACTCACATTGTATTCACCTCCTTTTATTTCTGTCATGGTTAGAAAAATGGCATATGGACAATAAAAAAATATTATTTTTGCAACTACAGTGTGGTGGGTGGTGAAAATTCCGCAAAAGAAAACGCTTTACAGAGCTCTTGCAAGATTCTTACCAAAGCAAAGCAAAGGATGGTGCCACCAATAACAGGAAAAACCAGGGGGTCATAATTCCACAATTGCAGGGTCAAATACATCGCTGATCTGAGGTGAATATGTGAGGCTTGAAGGGCTGAAATAATGATTAGTGGAACACAATTATATAACAGATAGTAATATTGAATAAGTGTTCTAAGTATTATATTCTAGTTGCTGGCCGAATCTTATAAAAAAAATCTAAATATTATAAGAATATAAATAAAGATATCAAAGGGCAGCAATAATACAAATGATAAGGCTACAGAAATCAGCAAACCAAAATTTTCGGCTTCTAAATCTTCAATTTTATTATTTTTATTTTATTTTTATGATATTTTTCTCCTAACCAGAAGCACAAAAGATGGTACACGACCAAATTTCAGATCAATATGATGAAAGATGTGGCCTGGAGAAAATTTTGAATTTTTGTTAAATCTATACTGAAACTTCGGAGCGCGAAAACAAAAACTTTTGTTCCAAATTTGTTAAATCTAGGATCATCAGAGGATGGGAAATTTTCTGTAGATATCAAAAAGGACTTATATATCTAATTGGGGTCTAGAAACAAAAGTTATGATTATTTTAATGATAGATCTCCGAATCAGATTTTTTTAAATGCTAAAAACATATTCGAATTTCAAATTAGGTGCGAATTTTGTGGACTTTTTTTTGGATGATTGAGCAGCGGATAAATATGGAGAGGTGGATCTACAACGGGTGGATCTGGTTGTGTTCAAAATATGGGTTGGGTGGGTGGGATAAAATTTCAATGCAAAACAAACAATTAACAGATGTGACACGATAACAGATCTGAACACGATGTGAATGCACGATGAAGAAAAACACCTAGATACAAAAAGATCATGAAATCCTGTAAGCAAACACAAACTAAGACTACAAACTTTGAAATAAAATTATGCAAAGGCTAAAAACGGCTTGGATAGGAGAACACCTAACGGCGTGTTATTTTTTTTTTATTGCGGCTTTTATGTGGACGATAGTATGAATGCAAAATAAACAAGGATAGATATGAACATGACAGTATATCTGAAGCTCTGATACTACTTGATGTGTATGTGGTTTTGGATCTTCCTTCAGGTCGTAATCGCAGCACCACTTCTCCTCTGGCTATCAACCGTGTGCACATGATTGACCTCGTCAAAAAAGCTAATCCTAACCTGCGAATCGAAGAATACAAGCAAGAACAAGGAAGAATACAACTCAATTGCAAAATCTGAATTCAATCACGAAGTTAAAAAACCAACAAAACATCAAATGACGAAACTATTTGGAAACAGATGAAAATTAATCAAAACTATCTCTAATGACAGCGGCTACTGATTATATAGAGTTTTGGATGACCTTAGGGGCAAACCCTAATACTAATGCGTCTAGAAAAGATACACGGTCCAAAGACCAAAAGATATTATCGCAGCACCCGGGGCAGTTTCTGGACATCATATTTTTTTAATGGTTTCCACTGATTTCGGTCGAATTTGAAGATGAGACCAGTGCAGTTGAAAAGGTTATCTTGTTAGCTTTTCATCAATATCTAAAACGTCCAAAATGGAGCTCGTATGAGACCGGGGCATGTATTTTAGTGTAGGCTGTTCCTGTAGTCTGAGTCAGGCTTGAACCCGAGTTGTTTGGATCTACTCCGGGGTCGAAGGTGCGGTTCTAATCTTGAGCATCTCCAAGTCCTTTCTCATGTTTTCCTTGACACTCTCCAATGTTTCTAATCATGATAAAGTTATTAGGTAGCAATCTATTCACAAAGGAAGAAAAACATATGTTTAGCAACGAGCTTACCTTTAATCTCAACTGTCGTGCGTGAGTTTCATCAAAGATGACAAAGAAACAAATGAGTAAGAAAATAACACTGAATTATATATTATATTACAAAAGAGTAAAAAAATAACTTACAACAGTGGCATTTATCACTTCATCAATAGTGTACCATTGTTGCAGGTAACCAATTAGGCAATCAGGATCAAAAGAGTCCTCAACAATAATTGAAACCTGCACACAAATTATAAAAAGTTACTCAACTACTAGAAATTACTGAATCAAACTTACTGAACAAATGGAAATTACTAAAGCAAAGTTACTGAATAAGTGAAAATTACTGAATATAAGTTACTGAACAAATGCAAATTACTAAAAGCAATGTTACTGAAAGCAATGATACAGGCACATTATAGTAAATAAAACCATTCTAAAAAATTACTGAACAAAGAAATTACTGAAGCAAATTTGAAAAAAAGATATTCTCACCAATATTTGTGATGGGAGAATTATTCTGAAGCCAGCAGCAGTAGCCCTATATTCTGTATCATCTGACATCAAGCATAAGGCGAAACAATTAAAAGTGTCATTCTCAGCCATTTTATTATCGCCAAAGGAGCGAACAAGACTGCCTCCACTGAATTCATAAGAGCTGAACAGAGAAGGTGTGGTCATTTTCTCAGAGAATTTCAAAAAACATTGCCTAAAATGTTTAGCAAAAGAAATAATCAGATAAAATGTTATAAGAACATAACAGAATATAGTGACCAAATCATGCATGAAGATTAACAATTTATTGAGATTTGAGACTGGACGACGCCATATTCTATTTTCAAAAAGATTTGAATAAAAACCAGAAGGGGACCTTAGTTTAACAATTTATTGAGATTTGAGACTGGAAGACGCCACATTCTATTTTCAAAAAGATTTGAATGAAAACCAGAAGGGCACCTTAGTTCTCGATAATAATTGGAATATCTCAGTTTAATAGCTAGATAATCAGGGAGGGTAAAATCATGGAAATTTGCAATCAACCACAACTCATCTTCTAAATCAACATCCTCCTTCTTTTTCTTCTTCTTTTCCTTTCAAATTTTTCTAGTCTGGTTACTTTGCAATGATTTCAGTGACATGCTGTCGGTTTTCTTTGATCGAGTAATGCGTCGAGGAGGTGTAACCACTTTTTTCTTGATCTCCAACAGGTTGTTCAGACTACAAACCAAAAATGTTGTTAATATAAACATGCACCACTATGATAATAAAATACATGAATACTAAAAAAATATTTGCTGAAGAAATATATGATAAAAAAGTAGACAATATATACATCTTTCTTCTTCTGTATGGCAGCATGATCACGTTCTCGACCATGACCACGACCACGATGCTACAAGGAATTACTGAAAACTAAAGATCCAAAGTACTGAGAAGCCACCTAGCTGATAAAACTACTGAAATATTTATAAAATTACTGAAACAATGAGACTGCATTTACTGAATAAAATTATTAAAACCACAAAGCTACAGACAATTACTTAACAGCCAACAAACAACTACTTACTGAATAAACTAAACTAACTACTGAAACCTCAGTGTCCTCTGGGGTAGTGCAGTATCCCTGCCCCAAGAAAAAAAAGAAAAAAGGAAGGGCCAGTACTGTAGCTGCGAAAAACACTGTAGCGCAGGGAGTTAGTCCCGTTTCGCTAGCTCAGGGAGATGGAGACCAATTTAAAAATTCGGTTCTGAAATGCAGCAATAACTCGGATTAACCCTTTTACGTAAAGCGAGGATAAAAGCGTAAGTAGTTATTCTGTGAGGTGGGACCTGCACGGCGTACGAGCGAGTCTGGAGTCGTATTTCAGGCCTGAGATGTTACAAAATAGTATCAGAGCCGACTCTTGTGATTTCACGAGTATATACGTGCTAGAGGCGCGGGTACGGTGTGCATGGCGCGTGGGCCCAGCGTGGTCACGACATGACACGTGTGTCAGCACTGGACATACAAACATGGCCAAGAGAGGCGATCCTATACATTTGTCTCTTCGAGGTAAATTGGTCTGCTCCTCAACAAGAACGTTGAGTCTTAAGAGAGGAGAATGCAGTATCTCGGAAAAAAAAAAGAAAAAAGAAAAAGGTAAGTACTGTAGCGCGATGGTACTGTAGATGAAAAACACTGTAGCACCGATAGTTAGTCTCATATCGCTAGCTCCCAGAGATGGAGACCACTTTAAAAATCTGGTTCTGGCATACAGTAATATCTTAAGTTATCCTCTTACACGAAGCGAGGACGAAAGCGTAAGTAGTTATTCTGCGAGGTGGGACCCGCACGGCGTGCGAGCGGGTTTTGAGCCATATTTTAGGCTTGAGATATTACAGGTAGATTTATCTTCTTCCAACTCTCGCACAACACTGGCAGCAACGTGCCAAGTCTGACTATCAAAATCACTCTGTCGTATCCCAGACGACTGTAACTGGGATAGAACAGGGACAGCAGGTGCACTGGCCTTTTCAGTCTGCTGGTAATAAAAAAGAAATAATGTATACGAAATATATTAAGCAACAATAACAAATAATGAGAAATATTTACTGAGTACAAAAGATAATAACTGAAACCTGAGGCTCTACTTCTACAGATTCATCGCGCAGTTGCTTTTGAGTTGGATCACCATCTAAATCTTTGAGGACATTGTTGACAGTTTTCCAACTAAAGAAATCAAACTTTTTATCCACAACACTTGAAGATTGGGACATAGATTTTTCACAAGATAAAATGACATCATCATCAATAGTTCCTGTTCCAAGCTGACAAAAACATACAATATAAAAAATGAAAATTACCAAATAATAAAATTACTGAAGTAAAAAAGTTTGAAACTTTACCTTATTTGCATGTTCTTCGCTGGAAGCATCAACATCAATCCTATCTTCGGTCACAACAGAAGGTGCCACAGCAGTTGGCAACAATGCGTGAGGTGCAGGTAGAGACAAAACTAGGGAAGGTGCAGGTCGAAGCAACACTGAGAGAGGTAGAGGCAGAGCTGAAAATACTGGAACTGGAACTCATGGAGGAGATGCTGCTTTGTCCGGTGATGGATGTGGAGATGCTGCTGCAGAAGGTGAGGGAGCTGGAGATTGAGCTCAGAGAGGAGAGGAAGATGGGGATGTAGCTCGATAAATAGAAAGATGGAGACAGAACAAGGAATGGATCTTGGACAGGTGGAGATGGAGATGGAGATAAAACAGGGGATGGATGTTGGACAGGTGGAGATGAAAATGAAACAGGAGATGGATCTTGGATAGGTGAGGGAGATGGAGGTGGAGATGAAACAGGGGATGGTATCGGTGCAGCAGCAGTACGTTCCTGAAATATTTTTGCAAGCATATAAATATTTTGTCATACAAAACAATGCTAATAGTTTAATTGAAAAACTCCACAAAAAAGGGGGTGTTACCGAATCCTTGTTCTTCTTCCTCCTCTTGCGGCCTCTAGACGGTTCCTTAGCCTTTACATATAAAAAAACACAAATCAGAGAAAGTAATAAGGTCAAAAAAATATTTGTACAAAAAAATAGTATGAAGTTACTGAAACAAAACAAAAAAAATACTCAATATTACTTACAGATGAGCGTCGCTTCTTCTCACTACGTGCCTTAGCAGAGGATGGAACTTCATTCAATAGTTCAGTAATTTTAGTCACAAGATTGTTCTGAGCATCTTGAATATGTTGCATTGCAGAATTTATCATCTTCGATGCCCTAGAAATTCTCTTGTCATATGTTTTCAAAGCATTGTCAAATGCTTACTTCTGGCCATCATCTGAAACTGATTCTAAAGCACTACCAAACAATGGGCGCAGATGAAGAATGCTTTGAGGAAGGGGCTTATTCTTGGAAGTCTGAGAAGCTCCCTTTCCAATGTTGCGCTTAGACCTAACACTGGAAGCTTCAATAGCATGCTTCCTCAAACTGCCCCTAGCACAAACAGCAACAGATGGAGCAGCTTCTTGTACATCCTCCGTTCCAACATTCTGCTCATCACCACGTACAACCTCATAGCATGTTCGAGATTTATCTCTCAACTAAAAAGCAAAGAATAATGACAGATTTAAATATGATTTCATTTAGAAATACAAAACACAAAAAGAAAAATCATAAAAACACTTACAGGTAAGGAACCATAAGCAACAAATTTTCCTTTTAGACTCATCTTACCATCCTTCGAAATTTTCTCAATCAATGATATGTTGAAAAACCTTGATCGAGGCAATGTAGAACTTACCACATGCTAAATTATCAAGATAGTATACCTGGATTAAAATTGAAGAGAAAGCTACTGAGCTGAAATAAATATGGTCTGCATTTGCATGAAATTACTGAGGAACAAGTAATTACTGAGAATTACTGAGAATAAAGAAACAAGTAATTATTGAGAATAAATCTGCCATTGACAGAAATAAATAATTACTGACAATAAAGTAATTACTAAAAATAAAGAAACAAGTATACAATTTACTAAGATCAATCAAACAAAAATTAAGTTGGAAAAGAGTTTCTTACAATCAAGGAAGCAGTGCAGCCTTTAACAGTGGGACTTTTAAATTTGCCCTTGATAGAAAAAGATTTCTTCCATTTTTTCGATTTGTCCCGCAGGTCATCAACTACAGCACTGCACCAATCAATCTCCTTCATCGACTCCAAATCCTTACAGAACAAATAGTCATTTACAGACAGAAATAGACTGCTAGTGGGGAATAACAAAGCATTGAAAACAAGCATAAAAAAACACTGCACAGCCTAATCATTAGCTTCCCGACTCGATGCAAATTTTTCAACAACCCATCTTGGAACAGCTTTCGACTTCAGATTATCAAATGATTTCTTCTTCGAAGAACCCTGGACAAAAAAAATCCTTCATCCCTTTCTCCTCGCATAACCTTCACAGCTCAACAAGTCCTTCTTTCTTCTGTTTGTAGGAGTAGGATGACAAATTTCTATTTTCACCAATAGAAAGAGAAAAAAAAACATTTTGTACAGCCTCAGAGGTAATTGGAAGAATTTTACCCTTCACCTCAAGTTGAAGGAAGTCCTCTCTAACATGATCTATCAACAACATTGCCATGGATCTATCACCAATGCCATCAATATTAAAATTCAAGAAATCACCAAAACCAAGCTCTGAGATTCTTTCCTTCATAGCTTCTGGCATGGCCTTGATGGCTTCAAGAACACAAAGAGGCGAACAACGTATTGTTGAATAATTACTAGCAGTAGCAACCTGCCAAAAAGAAACAAAAATTACACTACCGCATAAAAAAAATTACAACACAGAATATGTCACAATGGAGAACAAAATATGAAATTACTGAGATGGAACTATAAGACTTACACAGAAAAAAGAAAGGTTGATATTGAAATTGAAAATAAAGTTAATAAGACGGATTAGAAATTTAACTATAGCATATTAATACTAATAGCAACTATATCTCATCACCATTATCATTATCATCGTCATCATCAATGTCATCATCAATCCTTGCTGGCGGAATAGATCGTTTCCTTTTCACCATAGAATGAACAGCTTATTTCTTCTTCATGGCAGAAGGAGAAGTAGACTTCTTAGAAGGAGGATTGACAAAATCATTGTCATCATTATCAAAAGAAGCAACAACAACTGTCGAGAAACAGAAACCTGGGACTCCTTAAACTTTCTAACAGCTAAACGAGTTACCCTATGTGTTTGTGTCAGAGGTGTAACAGAATCAGAATCAGGGTGAGCTTGAATCTCCACATCAAAACCAGAATCAGCCATTACTCTTCCCTCATACTGAAACTTGATAGATAACTAAACATTACTACATATTACTGAACATAATAAAAAAATTACTAAACACAAAAATAAAATTACTGAATATAAACTTAAATGACAAATAACATAACAATAAAATTACTGAACACACAAATGAAATTACCGAACATAAACCTAAGTTACTAAAAACCGAAGCTTGAGAAGCACTATAATAGAGAAATTACTGAACAAACACTATGAATTACTTAAAATTAATTAATGAGAAAATTACTAAAAAATAAAATTACTAATCCAAAAAATTCATTTCAATTTAAAAAATGGAAGTTCCCGCCCTCAATACTATGTAGACACTTGTAGTATAGAAATTACTGAATCAATTATCGCACTTCAATCAATGACAACAATACAAATTATTGAATACCACAGTAATAAAAATACAAAACATGACAAAATTCCACAAACCAAACACATCGCACCAAAAACAACCCTAACTACTGCACTTCAACATCAGCGATGAGATGGAGGAAACAAAAAAATCATTGACGCACAAAAAACCTAGGGTTTAATGAACCTCGTCCACACACCTCAATGACGCCGCCAAATCACTAGCAATGGTCCTGCGACGCTGCGGGAAACAACCTACAGAACCAAAAATCAGCGAGAACGAATAAAATCTAGGGTTTTGACATCGACACCGATGAAATCGAGAAAATGCCGCACCTCCTCCAACGCGCGCGACGATGCCGGCTATGTAAACGACAACCACCGAACGCTGGTGGAGCGGAGGGCAACGGCACGCAAGGGAGAGTAACGGCGACGGAGTGCTCAAATCGCGGCGGCAACGGGCGGAGACGACGAGAGAGCAGTTGGGAAAATGACCGTACTATGCGCGAGAGAAATGAGGACGAAGAAACGGGCGTGGCGCTTTTATACCGTCGCTAACGGGCGCGGCATGGCTAAGGGGTTTAACCCGAAAAAGAAGGCGGGCCCAAAATGGGATATTCGAGGGGGGGCGCCGGTTGCCTGGCTCGCCTGGTTAGGGGGGTTTGGGTCCGGGTGAAGGGCTTCTTATTCTTCACCTAGGGTGATGTATAGCATATGTGTGTGTCTATATATATAATAAATGATCAATTTACATATAAATTGTCTTGCAGTTTCACAACCTCACAGCTATGTTATGTCAAACGGCTTTCAGCTTTTCTCACCGCTCATATTCTACAGCTGCTTTTTCGCAGCTCATGTTCTACATTAGCTTTTGCACAGCTCACAATTCAACCAAACACACCTCAAGACATGATGTTTTTTCACGAGGTTTAGCGATGAGCTTACATCCTCGGGGCACCGGTGTGCTTCTGGATGCTGACATTGCTACATGTATTATGGGGAGGAGCACCTGTAGTCATGCCCTGAGGATGTAGGCTCATTGCTGAACCTTGTGAAAAAAAACATCGTGACTTGGTGTTGTTCACTTTTTCTGTGATCTTATGCTCTTGACTTTTTTATCCTGAGGATCGATTCCACGGCTAGTAATCCTAACACAACTTCATCCACTTGCTTCCTCAGCTCTTCCCAGGGGCAGAGATAGAGAGAATTCGAGGGGATGCATTTACCTCATGGGTGCATAGAATTTTATCGTGAGGGTGCAAATATGGTGAAGATTTGATCAAAAAACACTGTTTTTTAAATTTTTTATGGGTGCGACAGGATCCTACACCACAGCCTTGGGTGGCTTTTGTTTGATGAGGAGGGTGTGGCCACAGTAGCAGCTGAGGACTCGAGCACGTACTCCGACGGGATGCGGTCGAGGGTAGGCAGCATGGGGATGAAGAACGAACCTTCATCCCAGTCAAGGTCATTGAAACAGATGATGAGCAGGGATGCGTAGGGTGGTGGGCGTGGAAGAGGAACCCAAGGTCGGAGCTGACAAGGCGTTAACACTTCGCTTGATGATGGGGCAGAGGCACGTGGGAGGGAGGACCAATGCGACGGGAGGAAGAGGAGGTCATTGTCATTTGGCAGTGGCTCGCTCGTCTGCACCAGTGAACAATTCTTTCTCCATTATAGGCCCACACGTCACGCCCTTTTTGTTTGAGCTGGAGTTTTGAGCTTTTAGAAAGGCAGCTTGATGGCTAGAATTGTGAGTATTAGTTTTTGCAATAATATTTAGCTTATCTACACACTAAGAAAAAAAGAAAAGGAGATCTGTAGATTTTTAAGCTTTTAGTTCATTTTCTCAAAAGTTTACTCCTAAATGTTCAAAAACCATATTTTTAAAACCCTATTTGTTTCACCTTTTAATTGTTCTACTTTTCAGCTGAAAAGAGATACTCTGAAGAGCTGAAACAAAGATGATCTTAAAACAGGAAGTTGATTATTGGGTCTCCTAGTGGTGTGTTTGAACGCGATGATCCACAGCGCAGCCCAAGCCCAATACATGGCTGGACCTGATCCCCGTACAACCGAGAAAGGCTGAAAATGGAGGAGGGCAGCGCCGTTCATCATTGGGCTTAGCCTAAAACACGGGTTTTCTTTTCTTTCTTAACCGTAGAACTGATTTACCTGAATACGGTAATTTCCTTTGACCAAATACGTTACAAGTGAGCCCTTGACAGTCCTCCGTTCTAGTGCGCGCCCCGCTCGCGGTGATTATCAATCATGGTGCATTCATGCATGTGTGTGCATCCAATGCTGGGAAACAAATTACGATAAATTTGTCTCTAATTTAAAAAATTATTCTGCATGTGGCACACATCATATTGTAGCTGTAAATTAAATTACTCTCTCTGTTCTTTAATTGATGTCGCCGTTCACTTTTAAATTCAACTTTGACTATTTGTCTTATTCAAAATTTTTTTGATAAATTTCATATATTTTGATATAATTTGATTTATCATTAGAGTTATTTGAATCACACCTTAAAATTTTCTACATTCAAACAAATTTTTTGAATAAACAAATGGTCAAAGTTGAATTATAAACTCAACGGCGACATCAATTACAGAACGGAGAGAATATAAATTAAAGATTTGAAAATGTTAATTTACACTTAGGATGAGACATATTTACCTCTGTCTCAATAAGTTTATGGCCTCCATTGAATTGGATGAAAAATTCATGTTTACTGCATTTTTCTTATAAAATTGTATTGATTCCTATGAAATTTTGGTAGAACTTATGTGAAAATCCTATGTTCTAAAGAAGGCCTACATCTACTTTTAGTCAAACTTGTCTTTTACTATTTTTTTTAAAAATTTAATCAATTATAATATATATATATGAATTATTTATTATAATAAATTTAAAAGTCTAAGTCTTATATTTTTAAGGTTAATCAAATCTAAAGCTAGATGGTAGAGAATACAAATGTAAACTTATTTTAAAACCAATGGAGTATCACATAAATACTCCCTCCGATTAAAAAAGAAGGATATTTTTTATAATGTTTTAGTCAAACATTAGAAATATAAATTATAAATAAGTTTTACTTTATTAAGTTTAGGAATATATAAATTATATAATTAGATTTGTTTTAAAAAGTATTTTTATAAAAGAATAAATATATTATTTTTTAATAAATATTTTTATACAAAATAAAATTAAATTTATGTTTTAAAGACCGCGTCGGATACCCGATCCGCAACACGGACGATTTAAAAAAAGCGATGATTTGTTCAACAGTTAACAAACGCGCAATTCGAGAAGGGATGTGATCTGATTGCTATCCGGGGACGCCCGAACGGATTCAGCCGGTGTGGCCCTGACGGCATCAACGCAGATCCTCCGTGAACAGACTCTAGGGACGCCCGGTGTTGTCATGTTAGCTCCAAAGATTTCCATTGAGCAGATCATCCATCTCCTTGCCCCTTGCGACCACAATACTATATGCGCCTCCATTGATCCTGGACAAATCTCGTCAGGAAGACTCATATTCTTTAAGGCCAGACAGTCCAAATTAGCGGCGCAGCAAACTAAGGGCCTGTTCAATTGCGGCGGAGCTTTACCACGTCAAAACATTGGCGCACTGTTAGTAATTATTTACTTCATTGCTAAACTTATGGTGTACCGCAAATATTCAATAAAATTCTAGTTTATTTTCATGTCAAAATTTACCAAACTTATAGTATTAATTTTGTTGGTTGAACTTTTGACGCGCCTCACTTACAACGTAGCAAAACTTGTTAACCATCAAAGAGGCCTTAAATAGGACTTGGCACGATAATTATGAGAGTGAAAAAAATAGAATGTATAGAAAATGAGTAGTGGGAGATAGATACGGAGGTACGGGAAAGAGAGTGTATTGATAAGTGAAAACGTCTTGTAATTTAACAAATATAGATAAGTCTAAAATAACTTATAATTTAGGACAGAGGAAGTAGAATGTAGTCCTCTGGTTTAAAAAATAACACAATTGACTTTTAAGGTTACCTTTAATTATTTGTCTTATTAAAAATATATGATAAATATAATATCTTTATTATAATTTATTTACTCACTAAAAGTATTTAGAAGATGACTAATAATTAAAAACATTCAAAAAATTTTTGAATGAGAGAATGGTCAAAGATGATATTAGAAGTCAATGGCATCACTGTTTTAAACCGGAGTATCGTTTAAAGATAGGGATATTTGTTCACGGGACCAAGAGTTCAAAAATCGTTTTCTGTAGCACACTAGGTTAACACACTAGATGGTATGATACAGATAAAAGATAATGTGCTATATATAAGAATTTTTTAAGCTAACATCAAATATTCAAATCTCCCTTAACGATATTTATTCAGTATAAATACATGGCATGTCAATTGGACTCTATGATTTAATAAAAAGGGGCAATTGCGTTTCAGCCACCATTTTGTTGTCCAATTGTGATCTAACCATTATTTTTCAGATTTTGCATTTTATCCATCGTTTTTTTTAAAGAGTGACAATTATACCGTAAGTCCGTTAGGTAGCTTTAACGGTGTTAACTTTAGTCTAAAAGGACCGAACTACCCTTTTTGAATGTACCACACTTTCAGCTGTTCAATTGTGTTTTTACCATGATTTTAAAAATCTTGCAAACATACTAATATATGAATTTGAATCAAGAAAATTTTAAATTTTGACTTGTGAATATAATATAATTAAAATTTCAAATTTTGGCCAAATTTTAAATCCTAAAATTTCAGCACATTTTGAAGAGGAGCCGCCCCCATGCGCGCTCGCCCGCGCACGCGCCGCACGCTACCCCTGCATGCTCGGCCGCAAGATTACCATTGGACCCCAAAATGATGGTTAAAATGTAAAATTTGAAAAACGATGGCTAGATCACAATTGGACCCCAAAATGATGGTTGAAACATAATTATCCCTAATAAAAAAAATGGACTGTGAGTATATATTTTGATTGCAAGCCGTGCTCCAAATCTAAATGAGGTGAGCTGGGATCTAGCTAAGTGTGTGTTGGATAAAAGAAACATTTTAGATTTTGATGTTAATCACCTGATTCTCAACTAAATGATATTTGTCATAGGTGATTCGGATCATAAAGTGAGAAACTGGCAAAATTGTGTTTTAAGTGATTTTGGTTCTTTTACTTCTCATTTTAATTGAATCTGAACCGTTTCAATGTAAAATCAAATACTAATTCGCGAAGCGATTCAGATTCAGACTGAGTTCTTGTTAGAATATTTGGAAGTTTTTCAAATAAATATTTCATAAATCCCAAAGGCCCACCCACACATATAGAAGGAGAATATTGCGCTTATCATTTTTGGTAAGCAATAATTTTTACGATGGCAGGTTGCTTACCATAATCGTATAAATAGTAGGCTAGTTATCATATTCATATAAATAGTAAGCTAGTTATCATATATTTAGGTATTATACATAGCAGCCCGCTTACCATATACGTGGGAGCCTTTGTGTATAAATAGAGGGGCGAGACATCGTTCAGAACACACAATCATTCTCTCATTCTCCTCTCCTTTGAGTGCTGCGCTACTCTTTCTTCTCCACCCGTCGCCGACGTGCTATCGGCGTCAGGAGAGCAAGTCACCAAAACCCACGTCCCCTCATGTCTCTGCACGGGGTAGGGGACGTATAAGGTTTGTGGCAAGCGCCTCCATGACTGCTCGCTGTTCATCTGCTTCCCCTCGACGCTGTGCGACTGCTTTCTCTTCGCTCCGGTCATGTGCTGCATCTAAATCAACAGTCAGCTTCGTCTACTATTTGCGCAATATTTGCGTCAACAACCCCACTATAAGAATGACACACATCTCTCTCTTTTCGCTATTTATATGTATTCTGTTACTAGCACTGGAGGGATCATAATTGCTTCGGCAAATTTAGATCGTAGTGCTAGTATGCATCATACGTAGTATTCCGAACCTCATTATATTTAATTTTTTTATAATTACTAGAATTAATTTAATCATCACTAAAATGCGATTATTTCTAACAATCCAAATACCTTATAGGCATTTAGTGATGGCTGGATTTGCTGATGCGATAAAACCAGAGAAGTTCAACGATGTAAACTTCAAGAGATTTTAGACGAGAGTCCAACTGTGGCTCTCGGCTATGGGCATGCTTTGGGTCGTGGGTAATTCTTCTGCACTGCCTCTTGCAAGTGAGAAAAAGGTGCAGGAGTTTACCGCGGCTACAACAATTTTCGTCGGATGCGTCCTTAGTGTTCTCTCTGACTAGTTATGCGATGCGTACATGCATATCAAGAGTGACACAGAATTGTGGGAGACACTTAAACATAAGTTCTAGGCCTCAGATGCTAGACGCGAGCTGTATGTCATGGAGTAGTATCACGACTTCAAAATGGTCGATAACCGTTCTGTAGTTGAGCAGGCCTATGAACTCCAACTCATTTTGAAAGAGTCTGAACAGATTAGATGTCAGTTGCCTGACAAGTTTGTGGTAGAGGCCTTATTGCTAAGTTGCCTTCATAATAGAGAGACTATGCCACATCTTTGAAACATAAGAGATAAAACATTTCTGTTGAAGATTTGTTGGCTGGTCTCGATGTTGAAGAGAAGGCTCGGGCAGAAGATGCTCCACCAAGAGCACCTGAAGGACAGTCCAGTGCAAATGTGATGCAGCATGCAGGTAGGATGAACCAGAAGGGAAAAGAAAAGGCTGTACAGACTACTCAGTTCAAGAAGATAAACATGGATGAGATTGTCTGCTTTGGTGCGGTGAGAATGGACACTTCGCCAAAAAGTGTCCTAACCGCAAGGACAAAAACAATCAGAAGGGGCAAAAGTCTGCCAACGTGACCATTGGTGACTCCATTGGAGCCTCTGGGTATGGTAATTTACCTAATGTTTTCTCTATTTATCAATCTAATGATTGGTGGATAGACACAGGAGCCAATATTCACGTTTGTTCTGATATATCTATGTTTTCATCTTACCAGACCACGCGAGATTCAACCGTCATGATGGGGAATGACTCGCATGCTTCTGTTCTTGGTGTTGGTTCGGCCGATCTGAAGTTTACTTCGAAAAAGATCATGCGATTGAAGAACGTGCAGCATGCCCCCTCAATAAACAAGAATCTCGTTAGTGGATCTCTTCTCTGTCAAGATAGATTCAAGCTGGTCTTTGAGTCAAATAAAGTAGTCGTGTCGAGATTTGGCCAATTTATTGGCAAAGGCTATGATAGTGGAGGCTTGTTCCGCTTTTCCTTTTCAGATTTTTCAGATAAGGTTGTGAACCATGTGTGTGATTCAAACAATTCTGAGGCTGATATATGGTATTCTCATTTGTGTTACATTAACTTTGGTTGTATGTCACGGCTATTCAGTATGAGTTTAATTCCAAAGTTACTTACTGTCAAAGGTTGTAAATGTCAAGCTTGTGTGCAAGCAAAGCAACCTCGTAAGCCTCATAAAGCTGTAGACAAGAGAAACTTGTTCTTCAGGTGATGGCAAGCCAAGTACTAGTAAGGCTTCAGGTGAAACTTGTTCACACCAAACTGTCAATTCAAGGCGTCTCCACTAAAAAACTAGCATATTAACAGTACTTTAGTAATTTGAAGCGTGTCTGTGGGATCTAGTGGGGGATTGTTAGAATATTTGAAAGTTTTTCAACTAAACATTCCATAAATCCCAAAGGCCTACCCGCACATATGAAAGAAGAATATTACGCTTATCATTTTAAGTAAGCATTAATTCTTGTGATGGCAAGCTGCTTACCATAATCGTATAAATGGTAGGCGAGTTACCATATTCAATATAAATAGTAAGCTAGTTACCATATATACAGGGGTTATACATGGCAGTCTGCTTATCATATACGTGAGAGCCTTTGTGTATAAATAGAGGGGCGATATGTCGTCTAAAACACACAACCATTCTTTTATTCTTCTCTCCCTTGAGTGATGCGCTGCTCTATCTTCCCCACCCGTCGCCGATGTGCCATCGATGCCAAGAGAGCAGCTCTTCGAAACCCACGTTCCCACGTGTCCCTGCATGGGTAGAAGTCGTTTTGGAAAGCGCCTCCGCGACTGCTCGCTGTTCGTCTGCTTCCTCTCAACGCCGTTCTACTGTTTTCTCTTCGCTCCGGTCACGTGCTGTATCTACATCGACGGTATGCTTTGTTTACTATTTGCGCAATATTTAGGTCGACAACCCCACTGTAAGAATGACACATATCTCTTTTTTCGCTATTTATATGCATTCTGGTACAGTGTAACACTGGAGGGATCATAATTGCTTCAGCAAATTTGAATCGTAGTGCTAGTATGCGTTATACGTAGTATTTTGAAGCTCATTATATTTAATCTTTTTTAATTACTAGAATTAATTTAATTATCACTAAAATGCGATTATTTCCAACAGTTCTCTCTCATTAAATCTGAGATCATACAAACGTACTCTAAATATTAATGTGTATCGCTTTTACGGTTGGTTGATTTGTGTAACATCCTTTATTTAACAGAGCAAAATCTTGTTCTCAAAACGAAGCATCCTAAAACAAGCACGCAGCCAGCTTAACTCCGGGTCCTCTCAAGTTATGGGTAAAATTCATAGTATTGTAGCATGTGATAGAGTAAAATGTGAGTCGGTTCACAGTGCGGTGAATTTGTAATGTAGCAAAATCATTGTTCATCGATACGGTATACTATTCACATATTACTGTGGCAGTAAATCTAATCCGTTGCTATTGATATTTGATCTAAAGATAAAAAAGAAACCTGAATTCCAACTACAATGGATCCTCTGAAGTTTTACCTCTAATTCAGAGGATCCGGTTCCCCTCAACTCCTCGTCATTCTTTCCTGATCCTGAGCAGGGCCGGATGGGCACCGGACGCCACCTACCTATCCCGTGGAACCGTTGCAACGGACGGAACTCCAGCACAGAGGATCCCGGTCCGGGCCCACCCCTCATCACCCACTTCCCGCCTCGCCTTTCCCTATACAGACGTGCTCCGACGGCACGTGTCGCCTCTCCTCCACACGCTTCTTCCGACTCCGCTTCTTCCTCCAACTCCGGGCCTGATCGATCGGCTCTCTCTCTCTCTCTCCTTCCGCCTCTCTCTCTCTCTCTCTCTCTCTCTCTCTCTCTACGCGATTAACTCCGCTGACGATTCCAGAAGCTAGCGTTGTGCTGCTCCTTCGTGCTCCAATTTTTCTAGGTCGACTGCAATTCTGCAACCGAAGACGAAGATGGATGTCGAGTACCACGAGGTGAGAGGAACGGCCGCATATGAAAGCCGTCGACGACGAGACCGAACTTCATCTCTCTCTCTCTCTCTCTCTCTCTCATCTGTTTCCCATGCATGGCCTGTCCGTGCGGCGGCCTGGCGGCTGGCGCATGCAGGAGTTCGTGCGGAACCCGAGGGGTGGGCAGCTCTTTACCTGCGGATGGCTGCCGGCGTCCGCCTCGCCCAAGGCGCTCGTCTTCCTCTGCCACGGTTGGTACTGCCCAGAAACAACCCTCGTTTAATTTGCGTCCTAATTATAAGACTGTTTTGATTGGTGGTTTCGTCATGGATTGATACGGTGTTGACGTTTTCATTGATCGTTCGTGTGTGTTCGTCATTTGCTTCAGGTTACGGCATGGAGTGCAGCGACTTCATGAAAGGTAACTTTTCATGCTCTCGCTTAATTTCTACCTTTCCTTTTCCGTTCGGTGTTGTACATGCGAAAAATGAGAAGAAGCTGATCGACAGACGATGTTTCAGAACGTTCCACTACAGCTCGATCGCGAGCTCCTGGTTTTCCTGCTCTTTATTACGTCATCCGTGACCTCACACCCATTCTTCTCCCTCTCCCTTTTTTTATTTGGGGTGAAATGGGTCTGTCGGAAGCTCAAGCATTGCGCTACTTACCGCGACCACCATTGACGCTTCTAGATATGCATGAGAAGCTAAGTAATTAAGCAAGAACCGCATGAGTGAGACAACCAACCCCTTCTTTTCCAGGCACCAAAAGCACTCGATCCGACATTTTGACAGAATAGCCAAAGAGCATTGCAACTGCACGTTCTTGCAGCTTCTTGCTGGCATCTCGGATGACATAGATACGAATAGTTGGGCTCCAAGTAGAAGGAAACTAGTTTTTGTGCTATAATAAATAGTCTGTGTCAAAAAGGGGGGCCTTGTAGTAGAGTACTTTCAGAAAGGGGCATGAAACTATGAATGCTGAAAGGGAAAGAACTGGAGAGCTAGATATGGATGCAGTGCTCTAATCAATTGAGCTAATCAATGTGCATGTTCTGATGGTAGCTGCAACGACCACTCGACCGCCGTTGCTTCTATTAAGCGGCTTTCTTTGTCAATTAGGAGTAAATGGTACATCCCATGTTTATAGAACTGATGCACGTTTATGCATCCACATCTCAGTTCTAGAGTTGGAGAAGGACTATTAATGTTAGCTTGTTAGTTTTGCTCTTTTACTGCTTCGATATCATTTGTTCCTCTCCGAACCTTATCCTATTCTTGACATGAGTTTACAATACGATGCTTTACCAGTTCAGCTTCTTATTCTGTTTGACTTTTCAAAGTTCACACAACAATTTTGCAACGAATGGGTGGTAGTTACTGACACTCTTCGCATTTGTAGTGTGAAAGAAACTTTCTGATAAAGAAGCTAACGATGACGTTGATGTGGTACCTTGGAG
The DNA here is from genome assembly GCA_001602315.1 of Zoysia pacifica. Lineage (NCBI taxonomy): Eukaryota > Viridiplantae > Streptophyta > Magnoliopsida > Poales > Poaceae > Zoysia > Zoysia pacifica. The sequence continues at coordinate 59,428 of BCLH01001946.1, forward strand.
TTGTTTACCACTAATATTTTACTAGCAGTCAAAGCCAAGCAACAGTGAAGGAGTTATTTGATATAATTAGAGATGGTTGAGGGATCCTGTCGGTAATTTTCCTGACTTGAAAATTTAGCGATGTTCTACCAGGAACTAGGAACTAAGAAGATGTCCGTTGATATTTCCATCTTGATTTTTCACGGGTTGTTAAAGAAGTCCGGAAATTTTAGTCCTAATTTGGCTTCGAGCTGTTTTGTTTTGCAGAAACAGAAAAGGTCTTCGTGCTGTAGTAGTTAATGCAGTTGACAGTACAGCACCAATAGTTTCGGTGTTTGTTTCGTAGGAGATAACGTTTGCATGGACGACGGTCGTAATTTTGATTTGGAAGTTGGATACTATTTTTTGCCGTAGTTTTCATTGCAAGTCATTTTCACTCTCTAAGAAAGGGAAAGGACAATACCGACCAGTGAGCTACTCCCTCCATCTCACATAAAGTACTCCCTCCATCTCACATAAAGTTTTTAAAGTTTTTGTTTGATTGTGCTTTGTTCTTTTCTTTGACCAATATTTTTTTAAAATTTAATAAATTTTATGAACACATAAATTATATATTATGAAAATATTTTTTATGGTGAATTAAAAATATAAATTTTATATTATTAAAGTTTATTAAATTTGTATAAATTTTTAGTCAAATAAAAAAAACAATCAACTAAACTTAAAAATATATTTTTTATGAGACAGAGGTAATACCACTCAACGGCCTCAGTTTCCCTGAACACTTCAATGGATAGGGGCCTTGTTTTTAAACGTTGGTGGGGCCCTCTTGGCATTTCACTATCTCCCTTACACCAACTGCACAGGATTTAAAAAACTGAGCGCATCCATCATGATCCTTAAATATAATGTCGCTTCTTATTATAATAGGATACAGTTGTCTATTGCGTAAGTATAGTGCCCAGAAGTTTTTTGGGGCCCTTTATGTCTGGATTTGTATTTTTTGCACAAATCAGGTTTGTCCTTTTTCTTATTCCCTCCGTTTTTAAAATTTCAATTTTGACCATTCGTCTTATTCAAAAAATTAATTCAAATGTATAAAATTTTGAATTGTGTTTCAAATACATTTGATGATCAAATTATAACAAAATATATAAAATTTATTATAATTTTTTAAATAAAACGAATGGTCAAAATTGAGATTTAAAGTCAACGACGATATTATTTTAAAAACAAATGGAGTACGTGTTAATGGACCAGCAGGCAGATGGCTGGTGGATCCCGTGAAATGCACTGTTTAGATGGTCAGGGATTCGCAACCGGACACCTAGATAGGAACACATGTTTTTCATGATGATGAGATATGGCACCAAGAACTGGTCCCCTGCTTGTAAGGTTCAGTTGGAAGCTTGTTTTGTGTTGTGACTTATGGGTTGCCTGTTGAATATGGGGTTGCTGTTGCCGGTGATGCACATGTAGCCCATACATAGTGCTGGAACCTTATTTCGTACTATTATGCCAGTGATGATGATAATCTAGATGTCAAACTGAGAGCTAACTGGTGATGAAAAATATGCTAAACCATCCACACACTATTATTGGTCGGGGCTTTTAGCCTTTACGATAGTCACCCAAGGAGTATACCAGTTTTTACACAGCATGATTCTGTAGAGCCTGCAATCTGCTAGTTCGGCTACCGTCGGTGAGATTTGATCCTGACTGAACTGACTACTTGACCTTGTCTATCATCATTGTTCATGAACGTCGCTGTCTGGTTACTTTGAAAAATGTTTGATGCCATGATACCTTGTCTAACTATGGGAAACATTGTTTCCTGGCAGCATGTGGGATCAAGTTGGCCACAGCAGGGTATGGTGTGTTTGGGATCGATTATGAGGGCCACGGCAAGTCCATGGGCGCCAGGTGCTACATCCCGAAATTTGACAACCTCGTCGCTGACTGCGACCGGTTCTTCAAGTCCATCTGCGGTGAGACACCTCAGTCACCGCCGAGAGTTTACCAGCTCAAGTGAAAAATGCAGTGATCGGAACCAAATTTAGAGAATTCATAATCTGAACCCACGATTCTCTGTGTAAAAAACATCATAGTAGCTCGGCATCTCAATATATTGAAGTGTTATCTTGTACTACTTTCATATATAGAATCGGTGAATTTGTGAAGATCTTCTGCAGATATGGAGGAATACAGAAACAAAAGCCGGTTCCTGTATGGGGAGTCAATGGGTGGAGCCGTCGCACTACTGCTGCACAGGAAGGATCCAACGTTCTGGGACGGTGCAGTCCTTGCGGCACCAATGTGCAAGGTGTGTAGTCCAAGACTGAACCGCATGGTCTGGAATTTGCAGTATTGGTTGCTGCACTGTGAACTGTTTTGCATAAATTGTAGATATCAGAGAAGGTGAAGCCGCACCCGGTTGTGATCACCCTCCTGACCCAGGTGAAGGAGCTCATTCCAAAGTGGAAGATCGTCCCGACCAAAGATGTCATTGACTCTGCTTTCAAGGATCCCGTAAAGCGCGAGAAGGTCAGTAAGACTTTTGGGACTAAAACATAGATTCTCTCAGTTATTAGTGTGTGGAAAACAGTATTCGAATGAAACTGGTCGGAATTTTGAGGCTTTATTTCTGAATTAGTTTTGTTCTTGTGCAACCATGACCAGATCAGGAAGAACAAGCTCATCTACCAGGACAAGCCCCGTCTCAAGACCGCGTTGGAGCTGCTGAGAACAAGCATGGATGTTGAAGACAGCCTGTCAGAGGTACTATCTTTAAGGCTGATGCAAGCAACAAGATGCGTTTTCCAGATGCTCTAGCTTTCCTCGTCCAGAGAAGTACCAACTGTAGAGTTGATCCTTCTTTACTTTCTGGATTATGTTTTCCACAGGTGAGGATGCCGTTCTTCATCCTTCACGGCGAAGCCGACACAGTGACCGACCCGGAGGTCAGCCGCGCCCTCTACGAGCGTGCAGCTAGCACTGACAAGACCATCAAGCTCTACCCAGGCATGTGGCACGGCCTCACCGCCGGCGAGCCCGATGAGAACGTGGAGCTGGTGTTCTCTGACATCGTTGCGTGGCTCGACGAGCGCACCCGTCACTGGAAACCCGAAGAACGGGCAAGGGCTCCGCCGGCGGCCAAGAAGCACCACCCATCACCGCCCAAGAAATTTGGCCGAGTCAGAAGCAGAAACGGCAGCGTGGAATGTCCGGCGCCAGCGCCGGAACAGCCTCAAAGGCGCGGCAGCTTCCTCTGTGGGCTAGGCGGCCGACCGCACCAGCAGCAATGTAGAATGTAACTACGACGAACAGTTCATATATCTCACTGTAAACTGTACACAAGACAAAATCTTCTGACTACTATACAAACATTGTGCTCATTAGAATCTTGTTCATCTGAAGAAACGATGTTTGTTTCAGTGTAGTTTCTAAGTTGAGCAGAAGCATCCCTGCGTAAGCAGGCCATAAACTGCTGAGTTCCACGTGATTTATAACATACCATATAAAGTTATTCTCTCAACCAAAAAAACTAAATCACTTTATCTCCATCGAGTTAACTGACAAATTTTGTATAGCTGAAACTGAGAAATGGAAGAAGAACATATATGAAAAAGAATTATATCCAGCAGCAACCAGTGTATTAGTAACACATTCCCAAAGAACTACGAGGCCATAGCTTTGTCAGACAAAGATAGTAGAATGAGTGAATTGATGTATTGCATTGAACAGGGGTACAATTTATACTAAGTAGAAAGGTGCCTGTTGGAAGAGGCACCTCTTCTTTACAGTATTAATCATAAATCTATTTACTAATTGATCACTTCTAAAATGTTCTGTAACACTCCCCCTTGATCAATTATGTTGATGCATTCTTATAAGAAAACCTAAAAGGGAAAACTTATAATTATGCATATTCTTATTTAATTAATCTCTCCCCCTAAACCTGAATCGGAAAATTGAGGAGAATATGTTGCAAGTCCTCTTAAAAACATTGTTAGAAAAAAATATGAGGAATATATAATGTGAAAACTCCTGTGGAAAAAATAAGAAGAAAAGATACATCATAAATTAATATTGCCTCATTATAAACTCATTTGAAAAAACCTTGAAAAGGAAAAACCCATAAATGAGTTATGAGTGCAATATATATGATAGGTAGATCATAATTCAAGAATAAATCCTAAAAACCTAGTAGGGAAAAATGGAAGAAATATTTGATAATATTATGATGACATACCACTAAAAACTCCACTATAATCTGATGGAAAATTAAGGAGAAAATGATGTGGCATATATGTAATTGTCTCATATGAGAAACCTTAAGAGGAAAAACTCATAATTTTAGAGAACAATATTTAAATATGATCTGTTGATCATGTTTTAAAAATAATCTTCTCTAAAACCTGTTAGGAAAAAATGTGAGGAGAAA
>BCLH01001947.1:7544-28115 GCA_001602315.1 Zoysia pacifica
GGTGGCGCACCTGCTCGACGGCGTCGTCAGCCTGCCGGCGGTCGCGAACATGGAGCGCGACGTTGCGGAGTGGGCGCGGTGGGGGCGGTGGGCGAGACGGAGCGGCGGCGGGTACTTCCTCAAGTCGTGCATCCACTCCGTCACGACGTGGTATCACGATCAGCTGTGCCGGGACATGGGGCACCCCGCCAGGAGGAAGGCCGGGGGGCTCGCCGAGTGGCTGCAGCCGTAATGGCCCTGCGGACTAAGCCTCCATTCAGTGACTGGCTGCCAAGAGGGTTAGCTCGGCTCGCAGAAAGAAATTAAATTTCACAAAACTATACTTCATTTTAGAGATGTTGCTCATTATGTTTGAAGTTTCAATATAAATTTTGTAATAAATTTATAATTTTATGATAATTTTTTTATAAGTATGGGTAATTATATGAAATTGACTCAGAAATAATTTCTAGGTAAACGATTCGGCGAAAAGCTTATTGCTAGCTTGGTAACAAATGAATCATTGGTCAGCAATGATTAATTGACTAGTAAGCACATCAAATTTGACTAGCCCTGACAGGGATCGGGCATAAATAAAAATTTGTGACAGTTGCAACGCTTGTACTCCAAAAGAAGCAGCATGGGGCTGAGAGTTTCTTGAAAGCTTCCACTCGCAATAGACATAAAAGTGGGGATTGGGATTGAGTGCAAATTCTGTTCCGATCTTCCTATCGCAGCAACCTTGTTGCTCACTGTATGACAATCTTTTCTTGGGTCGCTTACGTCATTACGTGCGTCTTAAGACGCTGGATGCTTACGTAGCTTAGCTTTTTTGTGTCAGTCCAAAGTCTTGTGGATTGGATAAGGCTACAACCTTGTGAAATTTCCTTTTGTCGTTAACCAACGAATTTGTAGGTTGGGACGAGAGATGTGTTTAGAGGTGGTAACGACAGATCTTGAATTTTAGGCTCCGTTTGATATAGATTCCTAGAAAATATAGCTTATTTAGAAATATATCTTCTCAAAAAATGCTTCTCTAGAAAAAATAGATTTTTTTTATAAGAAACACTTTTCAAACCGTTTGACAAAACAGTTTTTATTATAGTTCCAATGTACTCTAAAAGAGTGAAAAATTTATGAGAAGCAATTTTTTTAGTGCTTTATTCCTAATATAATTTAGAGAAATGCTTCTTGAGCAAGAGAGAGAAGATAAAAATACTTCTAAAACCGTTTGGTAAACTTCTTACAGAATTCAGAGCAAAAGCACTTTTAGAATCCAAACCAGGCCTTAACTTAGCCTAAAGAATCAGGTTAAGAAAAGGGGCAATTACTGCACGTGGACCAGGATGCTTTACCACTCCTCTAGCTAGAATGTAAATGTAAAACCCACGTAAATTGATAGTAGCAAAAAAAGAGAGAGGATCTAGGCGGCACCACAAGTATTTTTGACATATTTCACTATTCCACCTTCAATTTGTTGTGCACTTAAATTCTCTCATGCACAAACAATTTTAAATATATATAACTCCACCTATTTCATACATAGGGATGAAAACTAAACACAATTAGGTTACTTTTCAGATCTCTTTAGTTCAACAAAATAAAGTAGTTTCTCAAAAATGGAGGGGATTTTACTATTTTTAAATAAAGAAGTTCACATGCTAAACTTAGATGCACTTATTTACATTCCTATATACACATCAACCTATTGGATTATATATATTAGCCAGATTCATAAAATGCTTTGGCATATCGAGCTCCCATGATAACACACACATATTTGGATTAATTGGGTACATACTATTATAATTTTAAAAAATTTAAGATATGTCATCATAATCTACATGGCATATCGAGCTTTCCTTTCCTGTCATTAACATGGTGATAATATATCCTAAAACTTATAAAATTGTAATGGCATAAATCTAACTATTAAGAAAAAATATTACTCCTAATGTAATTAGAGGATAACGTGAGATTGTTGTGCAGGAACAGAAAAAAGGCGGTGCAGAACAATACGCCAGGGAATACTACTCGCTTTTTATTTTAAGAAAAGAATAGAATTCTTCGCCCGCACGTTATCCAGGTCCACCTCAGCACCTACGATATCTCTTGTAAATAAAGTGATCCCACCTTTGTCCGCAATGCACCCGGTGCAAGGGCAAATATTACACAAACATCCCTCGGAAAATATCTATGGATCTTTTTGGAACACAGAAAATTTTCCATGTTTCATATTTTTTGGAATTGAAACTAATTTTTAAAACCTGGTTTGAAACGTAGGAATTTCATAAAAATTTTACAAGAATTGGTTCAATTTCACAAAAAAAAATTTATAGAAGTTAGAAAAAATTATTAATTAATTCCAAATGGAGCCTAAAAGGGGTCTGAGACTCTGAAATGTGATACTCCCTCCGTTTTCTTAAATTAATATCGTCATTGACTATTAGCTTTAACTTTGACTATTTGTCTTATTTTAAAAATTAATTCAAATGTGTAAAATTTTAAGTTGTGATTTAAATAACTTTAATAATAAATCAAATTATAATAAAATATATAATATTTATAAAAAAATTTGAATAAAACGAATGGTCAAAATGATGTTAGAAGTCACGGAGAGAGCAGGTTGATAGCACAGTCTAAGATGGATGGTTGGCACTTTTTCCGCTAGTTTCCAGGATTTTGTAAAGCTGTGCGGACATATTTAGCATGGCGTGAAACATACTTGTATGTGGTATAGCCTTCTATGCGTAGCCATTAGTGAGCCATTATCTTCGTAGTGTATGCCATCTTGCACATTGACGTTTGCAGCAAAGTACTTCATTCATTTATAAATTATTGTCACTATTAATTTTTAACATCATCTTAACTATTTATTTTATTTTTTTTATAAATGCTATATTTTATTATTAATGTTATTTGAACCATAACATATGATGTAATTCTTTGAATAAGACGAACAATAAAACATGATGTTAAAAGTGAAAAGTGACAACAATTTTAAAAGAGGAAGAGTATGGTTTGAATTTAATTGCTAGTTTTGTGCAAAGCCTAACAATGAAAACAAATATAACATAATTGTTGTATTGTGAAAATGTCCCATAAAAAATGCATATTTCCAACAAATATGACTGTCGAATTGTGAAGAACAATGATTTCTTAATTAATTTTTATAATATAATAAATACATATTATAAAATATTTATTTTGGTGAGTTTTACATTGTTAATGCTATTTAAATCTATAGAAATTATTATTGAAAGATAAATTTAATTAAACCAAACGTAAAGTTATTTTCGACAGAGAGAGTTTGTTTTGTTCGTAATGTACTCTACTCTAGTCGAGGAACGCGAAATACGTGGCGGAAGAGTTAATCCTCCTGCCGTCCAGCTGGGCAGGCCCCCACCGCACAGAGAGCTAAACCAGACGATATTATGTTATTTATATATGAAAATTGTAATAATTAAACATCTTGATTGGGTTCCGAACGGAAGTAAGCAGATACAACTCCGCAAACTGAACAAGCAATCTCGGCGTCCCATCTCCTCCCCTCCGCGGCTCCGCCGCCGCCGACGTCCGAGGCGGAGATGATGGGGCTCTTCTCGGGGCTGCGGCTGGACACGCTGCTGAAGCGGCTCTGCAAGTCGCTGCTGAAGAAGCGGCTCGGGGATCTGATCCTCGGCGACCTCGACCTCGACCAGTTCGACCTGCAGCTCACCCGCGGCACGCTGCAGCTCAACGACCTAGCGCTCAACGTCGAATTCATCAACCGCAAGGTGCGTCCGCGCCTGCTCTATATCCCCCGCATCCTCGCGATTCCTGCGTCCTCCTCGCTTTTGTTTGGTTGGGGGACGGCGGCGATGTCCGTTTCCTCGATCGGCCGCCGCTAGTTAGGTTTTGACGTTTCGTGGCAATGATTGCTGCCGTGATTCATGCGTTTGTGCTGGGGGGGGGATCAGATTTCTGTGTAGAAGCCGAGAGCTTGGGGGAATTGCTGATTACGAAACAGGGTGAATTTAGTTTTATTTGGTTTTGATCGCAATTGGACACGCATCGGCTTGAATTGTGGTTAAGACTCTAGCGGGGGTTCTGCCAATTTGAGTGGCAGAACCAAGACTGGTGTAGAGGTTGGCAACTGTGAGTGTTGAATTCGAGTTTCTATTTTTGTTCTGATGTTTGTAGTACAATAATAGTCGTGAGTTCAGTTTATCTAATATTGCACGTCCTGGATGGAGTATAAGGGGTTATTCATCACACTGCTTATTTTAATTTCACTTATTTGAGGGAAAATCTGTGATGTTATTAGTTTTAAGTGCGGTTAGTGTTAGAATCAAGTTAGAATGAAGTAACATATGCATTAGTTTAGGAACTTTGAGTATAAATTCGACTGTAGTTCTTCTATTTTTGATATTTACTTCTTTTCTTCTAACCTGATTTATTGTGCTACTTAGCATACTCACTATATGCCTTTTTTATACAGATGCAAATAAACAAAAGTCATGCAGCCTGTAGAACTTAATCATTTAGTTCCTGTTTTAAAACGACTTGTAGTTAATCTTGTTTTCTATTTCAGTTGTCAGGATCAGCTATCATGCTAAAAGAAGGATCAATTAGATCTCTGCTTGTTAGATTCCCTCTGCCAGTTAAGAATTGTGAGATTGTTGTGGAAGAATTGGAGCTTGTGCTTGCTCCATCTGTTGCTGGTGAAGTTATTCCTGTTGACACTCAATGCTCTGTCTCTGGTAGTACCAGTGACATACAGACACCAGTCAGGACTCAAAGAAATGATTCTGATAGTAATCAGTGTTCCACTTCTACATCTCGAGATGTAGATGAAGGTGTCAAGAGAATAGCCAGTGCCGTAAAATGGTTTCTGACAAGCTTCAATATCAAGTTGAAAAATGTTTATGTCGTATTTGACCCTCAAACCAGCTTAGATAATATGGTTTTGGAGTCTAATCGGTCTCTTGTTTTCAGAATTAAAGAGGCAGAATTTGGAACCCTTCTTTCGACAGATGGTCTGGTTAAACTTAATAATTTTGTTACTTTTGATGAGGCCGTCATTGAGTTTCTGAAGATGGATGATGTTGATGCTCTCCTTCAGAACGATCCAGATAGTGGCACAGCTGATATTTTAGCAGGCCATAGTACTACTGCAGTTTTGACAGGTCCAATTGGTGGATTCTCAGGGAAGCTGAACTTGAGCATCCCATGGAGTAATGGACGCTTGAACCTGGAGAAAATTGACGCTGATATATCTGTTGATTCATTGGAATTACGGTTACAGATCAGCACTATCCTGTGGATCATGAATGTGTGGGACTCTCTCCAAAGCAAGCCAGTAGATGAACAGAATTGTGCCTGCAGTGCTGCTGATATGTCCACGAATTCCTCCAGATCTGCCTTATGTTCATCTGCATCAAGCTCTTTGAAACTGGATTCAGATTTTATCACAGCTACCAAAGATCAATTTGCACATAGTACGTTTTCTCAAAGCAAGGAAGATAAATTTCAGGATTCTTTCCTTACAAGAGCGCATGTGATAACAGACTGGATGGAGCCTGTTGCCCATGCAGATCTAGGGTACCCTGATTCAGATTGCGACGAAAGGTTTGTTACTTCATTTCATTCATTTGAAATATTGATGAAAACTGTTGTAGGTTATTGCCATACTAATTGTAGGGTTATCACCAAGAAATTCTTTTCTATAATTTCGTGATGAGCAGCTATAGAGGATTTTTTAAAAGAATTGTTTCGACGTTCTCAGAATGCTATTCACTCATTACCAGCTTATTCATTCCTTTTCATTTAGTGGCTAGTGCATCCCTGCAGCAGCTATTGTTTTCTTCTTTCTGTAGTTTTTTTACTCTTTTTGGCCTTGTAATAAATTGCTCTTCACTTTGCCACAATATGTTATGGTTTCATAAGGGTTTTTTTACTTGCCAATTTTTTCTTCTATTCTTGAGTGAAGCAGAATATCAAGTACAATTTGTACAGTTCCCATTGCATTACTAATCTTTTGTTTTTTGGTACAGCATCGATCAATTCTTTGAATGCTTTGAAGAGTTGAGGAACTCTCAGTCTAGTTTAGGAAATAGTGGTATATGGGACTGGACTTGTTCAGTATTCAATGCCATTAGTTGTGCAACCACTTTAGCATCTGGATCTGATAAAGTTCCTAAAGGTATTCGTTCAAACTTTTTTTTGTTTACAAGTTTGAGTTCTCTATTGGTCATGCCATATTATTTACTCTTCTTGCCAGAAGCATGATATGCGTTAAGGAATGTGTGGTCCCCCTCCTACCTTGTCGATTTGGTATAAATGGATGATGTGGCTTCTTTTTGGCTACTGTTTTCTTTTAGTTTTGGCGTATTGACATTAGATAGGTGACATATATGCTATAGAAAATTCGAAGACAAACACTGGCCATAAACTAAATTATGTAAGTTTTTTGTTGAGACTAATCTGTACATTCTATAACCCAAACATGTGTTATGATATTGGGTCAATCTTTGACTTATTACTTACATATAAACAGAGCTACACCATAAGTGAACATGCTGTGTACCAGTAGTTAAGCATGAGGTATTGAAGAAAGGATTTTGCCATTTAAAACTTTCTTTATACAATGAAAATCAGATTTTAAAGCTGAATTTGATGAACTGACTGATGACTGATCTAAATAGACTGAACACCCACCAAATCCATTACTTTTCAGTATTCCACTATCTCGCCCTCAGCTGATTTGAAAATTTTAAAATACCGCCTGCACATACAGAATATATACCATGTGGTAACTTCACTTGCCTTGCATGTATTTCTATTATCAAACCATCTAGTTGTAATTTCCCACTGAATTGACTTCAAATTTTTTACTTCTCATTTCCTTACAGAACAACCAATTGAGAAAACATTACGGGCTTCCATTGCTGAAGTATCTGTTCTTTTGTTCAGTGACAACATGGATGTGGATAATTCCAGTGTTCCTATCAGTACAGTAGATGATATGAGAAATTCTGAAATGTTTTCAAGCTGCCTATCATCTGCGCATTTTGGGAAATCAACTGTATCTCCTTCTACCGTGCCCAGCTTAAATATGCACCATCTTGAAGCCAAGTTTCAAAACATTTGTCTTGATCTTGAGGTACTTTCTTGTTTGATACTGACAGAATAGCACTTCTTAATTCATGCATATTTCTTGCTGGTGTCTGCAGACGTATCCCAAAACTTGATGATTACTATGTTTCTTGCTGGTATCTGCAGACGTATCCCAAAAACTTAAGGCTCAAGGCATCAGTTGCCCATATGAAGCTTGACGAATACTACGACACTGGAAACAATGTTTCAGATCATTCGCACCTTGGTGGCCTTTTCTTGAATAATAACTTGCGCCAAGATGTTCAAGATGCTCTCCCTGAATTCTCGTTCACAGCTGGAGGTCACTGGACTGAAAATTTTGAACTCCGTGGCAACAATTCAAGTGAACTTGCTAAAGTTGAATTGCTACAAACTTTTGGTGAGTGCACCTTCCGTTATGGCGCCAGTACCACGGAGCAAGATGGCAACTTAGTAAACTCAACATCTCTGTCTATCTGTTTGGCTCCTTTTATTTTTTGGGTTCATTTCCATACAATATACAAGCTATGGAATTTTATCAGCAAAATTGATTCTGATTTGCGGCAAGGAGGTAAAGTTCGTACATATAGTAATAAACAAGGAAGCCAGTTGTCTACCAGCGAAAATGTGTTCACAAGTGGAAGCCTAAAGGTTCAGATAGCGCTCGCACCAACAAGAATTATCCTTTGCTTTCCATCTGATGTTTCATGTGATTTAAACCACCCATCCATCCTGGATAAGTTTCTGGTTCTTGACCACACTTCATGTATGAACATGGGAGAAAGTCCAGTTCCACCACGGAATGAAACACTTGATGAGTTTAATCTAGGCACACAGCATACCTCAATCCATTTGGTTACAGGGAACTTTGACCTCTATTTTATTAAACCTGCCGATAATGCATTAGATGGCAAAATCTGTTCTTTGAGTAGGCACACTTTCACTACTGTGAAGATTTTCTCTGTTACGAGGGCTAAACATGATGACTGTAGCATTATATTGATGTGGAGAAACTATCCTGTAACCAATCCTGAGATGGTGAACAAAGCGTGGAGTTTGCCTAAGCTACATGACCAAGAGAATACTAAGACACGGAACAGCAAATGGGGTGTTTCTTCTTCCACTACTTCACAAGATCTTGAAGAGTCAGGATATATTGTACGCAAGGAACTCCTTAAGAGCACTCAGCTCTTATTGCATGTTCAACTTCCTTGCGTTTTGGTACAACTCAGTAAAAATGATTGCATGCTACTAAATAAGATGATGGATCATGTCCTCGATGGGATATCAGATGGAGAAATGAGGCATTCTGAAAATGCTAGGTGCAAATCCAATTCAGTCACTGATACTTCCATTCAAACATCAATTGTTTTTGAATGTAGCAAGTTAGAAATTTTCACAGAATTGGAAGAAACTGTGGAAGTTGGTCCTTTGTTACAGGCAGAACTAGAAGGCTCCTGGAACTCTTTTAAGTTGTCTGTTTCAAAATTTTCTCTTTTCTCCTTTTCAAATGTTGGTGGAGTCAACAATGCTAGTTTTCTTTGTGTGAATCATGGTGAAGGTGAGCTTTGGGGCTCTATTTGTGGCAAGAACAATAAAATCTGTAATGAAAGCAAAGAATTTCTTTTAGTTGCTTGCAAGGACTCTGCCTGCAGGCGGGGTGATGGCGAGGGCACCAATGTATTGTCTACTGGGAATGCTGGTTGTTCTGTGACCCACATCAAGAACCCAAAGCTACAAGAAAATTACACTGCAGTTAATGTTCATTCTGGGACTATTGTGGCGCCTGGTGGCCGTATGGATTGGATTACTGCAATATGCCTTCTATTCGGTTCAGGTTCAGATGGAGCTCAAAAGTCAGATGATGGTAACACTCCAGAGGGTGAAAAGTTTCCATCATCTTTCTTTCTTGAGTTGGTTGATGTTGCTGTGAGCTATGAACCTTACTTGAAGAAATCTGCTCTCAGTGCTGAAACAGTTGATCACATGTTTTTCTCATGCCTTTTAGCTGCATCATCATTTAAACTTCATAACAAGTCTCTATCTGACTCTTCAGCTACTGATTTTGATATCCAATTGCGTGATCTTGGGCTTCTCATTTGTGCATCATCTAGCTCAAAAAATGTTATGTGCAGTTATAGTGTAGATTACCTTCGTCAAGCAGGTTATGCTAAGGTTGCCCAGAACACAGTTCTTGAAGCTAATCTAAGAATTGATTCTTCCTTTTGGAAGCTTGAAATATCAGATTCCCAATTTGATATTGGTACCTGCCATGATACAACATATGGTCTTGTTCGTTTGGCATCCCAACTCCAGCAACTATATGGTCCAGATATGCGGGATGCTTTAATTCATCTACAATCAAGGTGGAACAGTGTCCAACTAGCAAACAAGCAAAAGATAACCAGTGATGCGTCAGACAAGTCAGAGAGTAATTTGGAGAATTTGGTGGATTCTGGAGAAGGCCAATCAGATGGACTGCTAGATGATATAATTGAAAATGCTTTTCATACAGAGGACTACACAGATAATGAAATTTGGGAGAGCAATTGCCATCGCTCGTTTAGTAGCAGCGAAACTTATGATGGGTCTGAGCTGAATACTCCAGAAGCCCATACTACTCAGATACCATTGCAGCAATACTTCTATCCTGATCACATCATTGATTCTTATTATATGCCGGAACTTCAACATCCAACATCATCATCATCAACACTATGTAGTGAAGAGTATCAATACATTTCTGGTGCAGCTGCTCATGATGATGGAGGATGGTATAACAACAGTTCCTTGACAATAGTTGAGAATCATGTTTTGAAAGAAAACAGCAAACAGGGAGAGAGAGCTAACCGACAAGAAGGGAAGCCTACTGTTTCCATCTTGAATCCTGATGAATCTTGTAATCTGAAAGGAAAGGTTCTTATTCATGATATAGATGTCAAGTGGCAGATGTATGCTGGAGATGACTGGCTAGTACCACAGAAAGATGATAGCTGTTGCTCAGACACAAAAGGACGAGATAGGAGTCATTCTCTAGAATTTATCATGACAGGGCTCAGTATCCAGCTTGATCTGTATCCAGATGGGGATGTTTCTGTTTCTAAGTTATCTGTGTCTGCTCAGGACCTAAATCTTTGTGATCAAAGTATGCATGCTCCATGGAAAACGGTATGTCTATGAATTGCCAAATTGTGTTAAGTTTGCTTCGTTAATTATGTTAACATTTGCATTAGTCCAATAGCTAATGCTCTTTAATTATTCTTTCCATTCTAAAAGGTTCTGGGATGTTACAACTCAAAGGATTACCCAAGAGAATCTTGCTCTTGTGCATTCAGGTTGGAACTGGAGTCTGTAAGACCCGAACCACAGGCTCCTTTGGAAGACTACAGGCAAGTGAAGCATTACTTTTGGGTGTTTAGAATGTTTCTCTTATTGGGTGGTTGACAGCTAATTTAATGGAAAATTCACTGTTTCTTTCAACCTCTAAGTCCATAGTTTTCCCTTACTCAACATACTCAAATACTAAGAAATCATTCTTTCTTCAGGTAGATTTGCAGCTAAATGACCTCTGCAGTAGTTGCAGCTCAGTGTTGGAATAGGACTATGTACTTTTTTCTAACTCATCTTATGATGTATAGGACAAAGATTTTATAGTTATGCCATCAAAGAAAAACACAGTGAGTAACTTTTCAACGTATTAATTGTATATGTTCAGGTCAAATATCTTATTTGATATGAAGCAGTATATCAGGAACTACTGTATGTTATAAATCTGATTATGGAAATCCTAAATTATTTATCAAATTTTGCAATTTGATGGCAGTCTTTAGTTCGTTGGAAAACACTTACATGTTGCAGATGTCTTGTTTCTAACTATTTCCTTACTCTTTTTGATGTTTGATTTTCATTCATATTCTCTTGCATCATCCAAATTTTGCAGGTTTTATCTTGAGATTTTGCCACTACAGTTGCATCTTGATCAAGGGCAGCTGAACTTCATCACTAATTTCTTCCAGAATGACCCATGTAACAATGAATCTCAATTGCATCCTGACAATGATATTGGTGATGCGGAGAACACCATCTATGACAGTAACACAATTGTGGACGAGGCACTACTTCCTTTCTTTCAGGTATTTTTTAAGTTTAGCAAAATTATCCTCATGGCACTTGATGTACTCCCTCCGTCCCAATTTATAGGTCGTTTTGGGTTCGGGCACGGGAATTAAGGAGAGTAGAATAAGGTGGGATGTGCTGAAAACGAGAAGGGGAGAGATAGAGATAGAGAAGTATTAAAAAGAGAGAAAGTGTATTGGGAAGTGAGAATGACTTATAATTTGGGAAAACTTGAGAGCTCTAAAATGACTTATAATTTGGGACGGAGGGAGTAGCACTTAAATCCTCCGGTCTAATTTGCATGTCCTGTGGTGCATGTGTGAGTAACACTAGTATAAATCATGTTGCCTTGAAATAATAAGTAACCTTTCTGGGTGGAGCGAGGACAATGGCCCCAGCTAGATTGCTAATCTTGCATAGAAAGGCGTTGGGCCTCTGGCATTGCACAATAAATTAACAGTTATTTGCATTTAAGATACAGCTGCCAGTTACCAACATTTTTATCTCTTATTCAATATTCCTTCTGAGCATTAGGGCCTGCTTGTGTTTGTACAATATAGTGTCTGATTTTTTCCCTTCTGATGCCAGAAATTCGATGTAAAGCCTTTTGTGCTGCACATTAACTATATACCCCGGCAGTTTGATCCGATTGCACTAGGCAAAGGAAACTATGCAGAACTTCTCAATATTCTTCCATGGAAGGTAAAATTTTGGCGAAGAAAATATGTTTTAGAAACAATGGAAACTCCTGTTAACTATATGCATTGTTCAATGACCATGACTTGAAATTTTTTTGTGCAGGGAATTGACTTGAAACTTAAGCATGTTTCTGCTATGGGTGTTTATGGTTGGAACAGCATATTTGAGACAGTAGCTGCGGAATGGTTGGAAGATATTTCAAAAAATCAGGTCATTGTTTTCCCTTGCAATCATGTACCTCTGGACATGTATTCTTTTGCAAGCACGAATGTAGGACACCTAAAAACTTAATACATGCAACTTCAGAAAATAAAGATAGTTGAAGTTTGCAATGCTTCATGTGGGTCACATTTGTTACTATCCTTGCATGGAGAAGACACTAAGTATGCACTGATTATAAATAGAATCATATCTTTGTCTGAATTGAAATACGTGTTGGTGGTTCAGGTGCATAAATTGTTAAAAGGGCTTCCCCCGATAAGATCGTTAGTTGCTGTCAGTTCAGGGACTAAGAAGTTGGTCTCTTTGCCGATCAAAAGCTACAAGAAGGACCGGAAGTTGCTCAAGGGGCTGCAAAGAGGTAAGACAGATGTATAGTGAAATGAAACGTGTGGCTAATATTTCTATTGAAAGTGTGATTATGTTATGGTACAGTACTAAATATGCGACAATGGCAGCCATCCATTATTTCCAGAAATATGATCATTCTGATATCTTCTTTCGCAGGTGCTGTTGCTTTTATAAGAAGTATCTCTATTGAAGCTGTAGGGCTTGGCGTCCATTTGGCTGCGGGAGCTCATGATATGCTTGTGAAGACAGAACGTGCACTTACACCTGTTCCACCACCGTTAGCGTCATGTGAAGCAAAAAGAACAAAAGATAACATAAGATTGAACCAGCCTGAAAGTGCGCAACAAGGGATGAAACAGGTACTGAATTCCTCTGCAGTTCTTGTCTATGTGAATCTTCAGCAAGACAGCAAGTGCTATTGTTTTTCTTTTTCCATTGAGATGTACCTTTTTTTTTTTTTTTGCATAACCTACAGTTACTACATAGTTTGTAGTTTAGGAGCTTTGAGGTGATCCTTATTCATGCAAGTTCTTAGTTTCATTAATATTGGATGAAATTTTGTGCAGGCATATGATAGTTTAACTGATGGGCTTGGAAGGACCGCCTCTGCTCTGATTGGGAATCCTATTAAAGTTTATAATCGTGGGGCTGGTGCTGGATCAGTTCTAGCCACTGTAATCTGTGGAACACCAACTGCTGCAGTAGCTCCAGTATCGGCATCGGCTCGTGCTTTTCATTATGCACTTCTTGGGATAAGGAACAGGTCAGTCTGCTCATTCTCAATCCCCAATCCCTGATGTTTGTTGAAGTTCTGTTCTTACCTCACTGTTGGGTCTTCAGTAAAAAAAAACAAAAACTGGACTATTTGGGCACTAAATTAACAAAACTCTTGCGTTGTTTGATTTCCATATTGTCTAGATTTACCATATCCATGTTTGTTTGTCTATCTGAAAATTTTACATTTTTCTTTGAGAAACAATCGGACGAGCCTCCTAAGACGCATATGCTCATTTTCTATTTCAAATACTGGTGTTTTTGTTTGGAAGTTCTGATTTTACGAAGGATCCATTATATTTTATTTTCACTCAATGCATTGAATCCTGCTATCTGCTTCTAATTGATGTTAGCTAAATTTCTTACATCTGCAGCCTTGATCCTGAGCACAAGAAAGAATCCAGGTACAAATACCACGGTCCCTCTCAACCATGACTTTGCTGAGAAGAGGTGGGGTCAGCTACTGCTCCCTTCATTCTTTTGTGTCCCTCACATTATCTGGAAAAAACTTGTTGAGACGCAGCTACATGCTGTGTCGTCCCATGAGGGGCAAACAAACTTGTACAGAGTAAGGATCACTGTCAGAATTCTCACGTTTGAACCAGCGTCATTTGTTGTGTTCTTATGGAGGCTTTGATCCGTCTGCGCAGGTGTACAGTTCGTAGGACAGGTTATAGCACCAAAGTGTTCTGCATCAAGTAAATTAACATGCACGGTTTGTAATCACCACGCTTCTGTTCCACCTAGACGGTGGAAGTTTTTTAACCACTTGGTCTGTGAATAGTGCATATGTAAATAGTAAATATATATAGCTTGCGTTGGTTGACTTGGTACAACTGCTGGTATGAAATCCCCACGTTTGCAAGTGTAAATATTAGTAGTATAATGTTTTGGCAATTGAGCTGAATGACAGGCTTGTATGTTTCTGCTTTGTCAGCTTAGTTTGTTGAGAAAAGGATAAGAAAATAAATGTATTATTCATGGCCTACCATTATATCTCAATGCATTAGCCCTTCGGGGGTGAAACTTCAGTTTTTGAAAGAAAAAAAAAGGAAAAAAAAAGAGGTATGGGAATAGCCTCTTTGAGCTATTAGGCTCGCGGAGTAGGCGAAGAATTTCCGAGCGTTCTAGATACGCTGAGGCCTCGTTTGTTTTGGCCTGGAACGGCTTTGGAATGGCCCGAAACCACTGGGAACGACCCGACGTGGATTGAAAATCTGGCCCAACTGGAACGGGTGTTCGGTTAAAACCGGCTTGGTATGAATTTCGGTCCATTTCACACATTTTTGCTCGTCGGCCTGGAACCAAAACCTATCTCTCGACTATTGGAACGAAAACATGAGTGGTGAGCAGAGCACGACTCGGAGCGGTGGTGAAAGAAGGCGAGCCGACTCGGAGCGCCGGCGTGATGGTGAGACGATCGACATCTTTGCATCGACGCCTATTCTCTCCAGTTGCCAGCTTTTCCGATAAGCTTGCTCGCTCCTCTCCTCGTCACTCTCTGGTTGTCGAGATATGATGTTCTCCGCCGCTGTCCCAAGTACGCAGCAAGCGAGCAGAAATCACACGGCGCAGGGGCTGTCGCATCCTGCAGATGAGCACGCAGCATCCATGGCGAGCAAAGTTGCTACTGCTATTGGGGACGCCTCGACCTCGTCGAGCTGATTGCTGCCGCTAATGGTCATCCTCGTTCCCGACTGTGCAATTTATCTTGCCCGATGCTGCCTGCCTTTATGTGATGTTTGACTGCAACTTTTCTCTCTACTGCCCACTCTTCCTGTTTCAGTTGATTTTTGGTGTTTTTTTACTGCTCATCTGTTTCTTGATCTTGAAATGCTGAACAAATCAAAGCTATGATTGAAAATTTCTTTGGCCATCAGAAGTTCAGAGCTTCTTGTATTTTTCAGTCAAGTGTCAGTTAGCACATCAGAACCGGCAAGCAAGAGGCAAGCGTGTATGTTGCTTCCAGTCTTTCAGTTCTATGCAAGAGCATGTATGTTGCTTCCTGTCTCCAATGGATTCAAACCATGATTTAAACGAACACATGTATTAAGATATGGATTAGAGAAGACATAAATTCAATCCAACAATGAGTTTGAGTGACTTAGCATGGAATCACTTAATCCATGCATGGAACCAATATGACCGGGGAACCAAAACATGGGTGCCGAACGAGGCCTAAGGGTATGTTTGGTTAATCCTTCTCTCAGCTAGGATTGATAAGGATTGATATGGAATTGGGAGGATTCAATTCCTTACAAGTTAGATCAAGATTTAATCTTTTTCATTCCCTCTCTATTCCTCCTCAATTCATGCTAACCAAACAGGGCTTAACCAGGTTCAATGTGGCTGGAACCCTGAACAGGTTAAGAACTCCTTTGGAATGTATGAATTTCATAGGAATTGACTGTACAGGAATTTTATAGAAATCAATTCAATTTCATAGAAAAAATCCATTTCAAAGGGGCCCTACAAGTCTCAAGAGGACTTTTTGGGTTTATTTGATCCATTTATTTCCATCAAATAATTCATTTAGGAATGACATCAAGCATTTGCCATGGCTATAGCTGGCATTTCATCTCTAGCTTATCTAGTTACCTAGCTAAACATGTACTTCCTCCGTTCTTTAATTGATGTCGCCGTTGACTTTTAATTTTAAATTCAACTTTGATCATTCATTTTATTCAAAAATTTTGATAAATTTCATATATTTTGATATAATTTGATTTGTCATTAGAGTTACTTGAATGACAACTTAAAATTTTACACATTCAAGCAAATTTTTTGAATAAGATGAATAGTCAAAGTTGAATTTAAAAGTCAAATAGCGACATCAATTAAAGAACCGAGGGAGCACTGTACTACCTATTGTTAAATTGTTGCCACCATTGCTTTCTAACACTATTTTTTTATTACTCATCTTATTCAAATGTGATAAATATTATATAATTTGCATTATCATTAAAGTTATTTGAAAATGAACTATAATTTATATATTTAAACTATTTTTTAATAAGATGAATGGTCAAGAATTACGTTAAAAATCAACGGCGATAACAATTTAAAAACAGCGTATGCATATAAATACCGCCCCCATCCCATCTAAAATTCCAACACCGTGCACTTTCGATAGCACCATCTCACTGTTTACGACACCACAATCAAAAAATCATGGCACCATCTCGCATTCTCGCTCTTCTGCAATTGCTGCTAATGCAGGAACTAGCCTGGTAATCCTTCCCGTCCATGACAGCAACGGGCATCATCAGCCCCTGCACGCAATCTTCCATGATGCAACAGTCATTCACCATGGGAGGCTCATCCTTACCGATGATGGGAATGTTTCCCGTGGATTCGTGCATGCAATCTTGCATGATGCAGCAGGCTTTCACCATGGGAAGCTCACCCTTGTCGTCGATGATGATGCCGCAACAAATGTTAGCCATTCTACAACAACAATTTTGCAGGCGCTGATGGTGATGGGAATAATGTCGCTGCAATGCGGTGTCACGTGCCAGATGATGATGCAGCAGCAACGCGGTGAGCATGGCCATGCCTCGGCCATACACATGTGCAAAGCACAAACCATGACAATGTTGCTGACTTATTGCCAACAGCTGTTTCCCAGTTGTGCCTGATAGATAACGTTATGGTCTTGTGTTGTATTCCTTGAATAAGATCACATACCATCGTGTGTGATTCACCATGAATAAAAGTACTGAATAATATGCGTATATCGTGGTTAGCTTGTATCAAGCAACGTTAATTTTCTGTACTTCAAAATTATTGCTTCCACAATACTAAAAAATATATATGTTGACAGTAATAAATAATAACAAGTTTTCCATGAAAAGTTTTCATAGATTTGGTATGAAAGCATTATCAGAACGTGGAGCAGAATAAGCATGACCATGACTCCTTATCAAGTTAGTAAAACATTTAAAACATTGCTTCATTTTCATCAAAGTATGCCAAGAGCCAGCATAGCCCGCAAGTATACAATTAATACAATCTCTCTACAAATAATATGCATAAAGAAAACTAGCCAGTTGTAATATATTATTTACAAAGTGCTGAAATTACACACGGGGATCCGTGGATCAAAATTTTACCAATGGATCACATCTGTTGCTGTAAACTGAACTCCATCAGCAGTACAACTTGGGATCATCTTATTGCGTATTCACAAGTTTTGTTTTATACACATATTTAGTCCATAATTCTTAAACCAAACCAGATGTCAAAACAGAACTGCAGGGCCTCAGATGAACTTAATATCATCTTTTGAATCCTACCAATTTGCATATTCTATCATAAAATCCATCAGCATTTGTGCTAACTTGAGCAGGCTCTTCCATTGGTTCCTTGAATTTAGCCTTGTCACTCAGCTCCTCAAATGCATTAACTACATTCTGTAGCCGAGCAACAAACTCGATCAGAAGCGATGCAAATGTGGCCAAGGACAAAGAACTTGCACTTTCGTATGTTTTGGACTCCTCATCTTCAAATGGTACGTTTGGATGGAATGATTTTCGAGAAGGCCAAGCTAGTGGCTTAAGACCATCTAACGTTGATGTGGAATCATATCTGTTCATAAATGAATTAGCAAGAAAGCTCCTTGACTGATGCAACAAAGTTTGATCAACTATGGGAGGTTCAACGTCATTCTTGTTTTCTTTTCCTACCGCAACAGTGCCATCCTGGGCATCTTTGCTTACTTGAACTTCCTTTTTAGCATCCCATCTTTCAATGTTCACCAGAAGATATGATTTTTCATCAATCTTTTTTTGCAACTCTTCAGCTGCCAAATGGACATCTAATAGAATATCTGGGGAGCTCAACTTGGTCATTTTCTTAACTCTGTCTCCAAGTTCACGCAACACTTTAGCACCTTCTTCTCCCACTTTATTAATCTCAGCAGCAAAAAGCCTTCTGATTTCCGGTGGTGCCTAAAATAAATAATACAGCTGTTTAGGAAATAGATGCAGGATCTCAACAGTCAGTTGTTGATACTAGATAACAAACCTGTATTTCTGAAAGAATGCAACCATGCAACGCCATGACTGCAAATGAGCAGTGCCTCAACGCTCCACCAACTTTAGTAAAATTCTTCCAAGGATACTTCATAATTTTGTAAGGGCCATGGGGTGGTTCCCATATAGCGAAACCTAGCTGTAACTCATCAAAAGAACTTGATCAAAATTCACCAAAATAAATCTCGGTTGAACTGTTAGCGTCAAGCACGAACCAGGGTTTCCTCCTGCGCTGATGCCTCAACAGCTGCCCTGTACCCACTATATAGAGGATCATCAGCTGCTTGATACACAAGTATTTTTGAAGGAATCCTTTCATATTCCATGCAATTCAGATATCCATCAACACAACCTAGCATGAACAACGAAAATGGAACATCAAGCACACAAACTTTTTTAAACACATCCACAAATAGTATTTTAAATTTACTAGTAACACATTTAGGATTAATAAGGCAGGATGCCCGCAAGGTCATACCTTCCAAGGATTTTGCAACACCAGCAAAATTTTTTGCTACCAAATTGTGCAAATCCTCTCCTGCCCAGATTGGGTAAATACCTATATTGATTCCAAGACTGACAGCAGCACCAATAGCAATTAATATAAATCTACTAAAAGCTGTATCAATGAACTTCCCACTGTTGTATCCTGAGACCATAACCATACAGAATGTCAACACAAATATACGAAATCCATACTCATACGCCTTCATCTTCGGATGCTGCTTTGTCAAGGTTGCGAAAAAGGCTACCAATACAAAAATCAAAGGAAAAAAATGCATGTTAGATATAGTTATAGGTCTCCCTAGAGAAATAAAAATCATTGCTGTGCTCACCAATAATAAAGATGCTCATTACAAGAATCACTTCCTCCAAGGATCCCAGGTACCCAGACAATTCGGCAAAAGCTAGAGCTAAAGCTCCCGCAGTTAATGTCCCCAATGCCCGATTAAACCCTTTGCTTAAGGTTGCACCTGCATTAACATTGATCCTATTTAGGAACGTGAACCAATAAACTGCAGGTCAGCACAGCCACTGCTGTTCACTAGAAATGTCTACCGAAGGGGGATTGAAAAGAACAACTTGCAAAATGAAAGAAAACACCCACTGGACAAATGACAAAATTGAGAGGAAAAAAAGAAGGAAATATGTGATTGTTACCAGAGGCACTACTTATATGAGTCCCATGTACTCGAAGTAGTTTTCTTTAATATTTTCTGCATCTCAGAAATATCGTCCTACGCCAGCTACTGAATGTCAATGCTACCTTTTCATCCAAATGAACTTCACTTCATTAGCCAATGTGAGTGGCCACTTTTATTATAAGTTTGGGTATTTAAACCTTAACAAAGGAATTCTAAATAAATTAAATAATCCTAGAATGTTTTAGCAATTAGAGATACTGACAACAGTTTCAGAAAGGCACTGCCTTAAATTTAAGTCATGAAAGAGTGTCAATGTCTCGAAAGCAACTGATTTTGAATTATAAGATGCGGTGGTCCATAACCATTTTAAATATGAAATCTGAAGTTATACATTCCCGTGTGCGCTGACTTAACAATCAAATCTGTCCCTGGTCTTCTCCAATGTCTGCAAGTGCACAAGGATAAACCACATAAACTATGCAAGCATCAATATCTTCATCTATCTACTCCTGGTCTTCTCCATTGTCCGTAGCTGCACGGCACGTTCTTCCTGCAACGATAGGTCAATAGATGAACCTAAATGATGGACAAGTAGTCACCCCCCCCCCCCCCAAGGATGTTCATTGCTGCTCGCTCAGCTGTTGATCTGTAGATCATATGAAAATTGCAACGGAGAAGTTTCTCTACGCCTAAAAAAATCAGACATCTTTGGCGCAAAACACACAGGTGGAATCAAGGCACGCAACAAATTGGGAAAACCCAAATACTCGATCCTGAATCCTCGAATCAAGAACGGCAAAATGATAGTAAAAGCTGACCAAATACTCGATCCTGAATCCTCGAATCAAGAACGGCACAATGATAGTAAAAGCTGCACCTTTACGCCCCTGAGATCAAAATAAGCGGAAGGGAAGAGAGGAAGCTGGTCGCGCACCGATGCTGAACTCGAAGACGACGACGACGGTGAGAATGGCCCAGACGGAGTGGCTGACGATGTCGCGGGGCTCCCGGATGAAGACGAACAGCGAGATTAGCGCCAGGGCCAGCGCCACCTTGGCCGCGAACACGGGCTTCCGCCGGTCGGCCCGCGCGAACGCCCACAAGTCCGCCGCCCAGGCGCGCGCCTCCCGCCACCACCG